>CM056194.1:18647355-18857355 GCA_029692085.1 Gymnothorax javanicus
TGTTGCGCACTTTGGCGCGGTGAGTATCACTTTTACAATGACCGGTGGAGTTTGCCTCAACCAATCAGGAGAGAGCGAACCCTTAAGTCATATAATAACATAAATTATTATTATTATTATTGGTGGTAGTAGTAGTAGTAGTAGTGGTGTTTTGTGCAGCTAAGCACTCTACTTTAAATTTCATTCTTTGGAAGCAATAAACTAAAATGTTAACTTATTAAGGAGGATTTGTGCAGTAATCTGTTTCAATCTCTAGTGACAGCGAAATAAATAAATGAATTGATTCAAAAAAGTATTGAGTGACTGAAACCCAGCCAGAGCGGATCTGAGGCGGACGCAGCGATAAGTGGACATGGTCTTGTATAAATCACTAATGTGACTGAGGCTGGCTAATGGAAGGAAATAAACAAAATAAATAATCAGCCGGCCGGCGACAGAGAGATGAGGCCTGAGATGGGCATGCCTCAGTCTGCAGTTTAATACATGGGGAAAACAAGGCCTGAGTGTGGAGGAGTGTGTGATATCAGTGTCAGGGAAGAATGGAGAGAATAAGCAAGACCTGAAGGAAAGAGTGAGAGGGGGGAGAGAGGGAGGTTCAGAGAAAGAGAGTGAGTGAGAGAAAGAGAGAGAAAAAAATTAACGGAGTGAGATGGGGCGAGGGAGAGACGGAGAGAGAGTGAGAGAAAAAGACAAAGGAAGAGAGATGGGCAGAGGGAGGCTGAGAGAGAGAGAGAGAGAGAGAGGCTCAGATAGAGAGAAGGACCAGGGAAAGAGAGAGGACTTAGAGAAAGAGGCTGAGATGGAGAGACTGGAGGACATGAGATGATAATGGGGGGAGTGAGATGCAATCATGGAGATGATAGGAATGAGTGAAAGAGTGAGTGAGTTAAATCAACAGAAACAGACTGAGAGATGGACAGAAAGATATGGAGGAGAGGAAGTGCACCTTCACATGGTGTGTAATCTAGTGAATGATTGTAAATGTGGGTTTTTGTGTGTGTGCGAGTGTGCAGATGTGTGTACGAGTGTGCTTATGTGTATGTCAGCGTATGTATTCGTGTTCGTGTGTGTATGCTGAACATTCATCTAATTGACAGTGTCAGCATGTATGGCTGCAGTGTTCAGTAACTCAGTCACGTGTATCTCCCCTGACTGGTGCTGTGACCGCTGGCCTCAGTGAAAATGTCACGGCGTTGACGCGCAAGCGTGTGTATATACACAAGTTACTGTACGTGTGGGGAGGGGGTTTGTTTGATATGTGTGTATGTGGCAGGCTGAGGTGCTGAGGAACACCAGCAGCTTGTTAGCTGGTGGTTCAAAAATGGAGCTTAATGTCATCGAATTACCGTAAAATTGTTAACTGAGATTCTGATGGGGTAGGGGTCTGGAACATTCCACACATCCATTTTAGGCTTCTACTGGATAAACATGAGTGTACAGTGTTTGCGCCTAATGCTACATGTCTCCTGTGATGTATCCACAGCCAATTTCATGATTTTTATATGTGCATTCAGATTAAAATATGTCCATTTTGTTTTGAGCGACAAAAATAATTATAATTGACCTGTTTTTTAGAGGTACAGTAGCTCTTTAATAAACTGTTTGTGTACATGAGAGAAAGGGTTTTAAAGATTAAGCCTTCAAAATTTGTGCGATTGTGACCTAGTAATTCTCACCTCTGCAGGAAAAGTGGCCCATTAGCCATTGGTGGGAAGAAGTTTGAAATACCTTATGCTGTTTTTTGCAGACAGCACGGTATTGGCTTCACTCAATGGAAAAAAAAAAAAAAAAAGACTAAGTCTGTCTCAAGCCTGGCAGCTCATCAGGCCAGTGCTTAGCTCCAGTTTCTGTAGCATGAAGCAACTAGGAGTATTGCTACTCTGTCTGGATGGGATGCTAGTCCATCGCAGGTTACCCCCCAGCTCTTAGTCAGGTTTCCCATTTATACACCTGGGTGGAGTGAGGCGTTTTGCCCAAGAACACACCATGAAGGCCGTGGCAAAGACTTGAACCCAGGACCGTTCGATCCAAAGTCAAGCACACTTAACCACTGCACCACCTTGTCCCCGCTTGATAAAGTCCCTCAGAGAGGGCACTTGTACTTACTCTACTTTGTTTTCCTCAATAGACAGTACGTGCTCACTTTAGGTCATAGCAACATCTTAGCTGAACTTCATAGCGGTGTTGCAAGTTACTGAATCCTTTCATCGTCTACAAAACGAAGGACTTGTGAACCTTGTCAGCTGACCACGGTGCAGTTTTGCGGGCTGCCATTCTGTAAAATCTGGTGCTGGTCGAGTGAACTGAAAAATTTCTGTTGCATTGCTATTGTAGCTATATGCAGGATGTCCCCTGTCACGCTGTGACGTTGGAGACAATTTTGGTGACAATTCTCTCTGACCAATCAGTGGCCTGCAGTGTTTTCACATCTCCTTTCAGTATTAGCTCAGCTCGCTTGGAACCTCAGCCAAGGTGAAACCAAAAATAGACCAGGTACTATCCACAGTTTTTTCAGTTGGAAAACCAAACAAATGGTTCCAAACAAGTCGAGTGGCACCGAGTAGAGTCGTATGTCAGCAGCAGAAATGAGGTATAAGATAGCTGAGATATCCTGAGAGATATGCACTTAAGAGAATGACCTTGAAACAATAATTGAGTACCTCATGACTGAATATCTGCTCTCCCTCAGTTTTGAATATAATCAAATCTGAGGATTTTTTTGACAGAATTCTCCGAAGTTGAGAGCATTCAGTTCCAATCCGTCCACAGCAGTGAGTCACAAATTGCACTACCAGCAGCTCCAGTTAGAGTTCTCTGGACAGGCACTAGAGCTCCATTGAATTACAGCATTTTTCTCTTCCTGAATGTAGCTCCATTCTGCAATATTGCATGGTCCACCAAATTAAGGTAATAAACTTTTCTGCAAGGTGTATTTAATTACATTCTCAAGGCTTTCTGGCTTTGAAAAAAAAATGGATGGAATAGCTGTGTGTAAAATGATTTCAAATTTACTTTTGTATGGAAAATAGAACCACGGTGAAAAAATGAAATATGGACCATTAAATTGCCTATAATTGATAGATATGCGGTTTGTTTAATGATATGTTGGCTTTCTATGCCCTGATGAAACCAGGAATGTTTCTTTAAGACTTAGCATGTCAGAATGAGTAAATTTGCGTGAGGGGATTTTTCCAAGGCTGATATTTCAAAATGCAAAACAATTTTATCACATTCTTGAAAAAAGCTGTAATTATGCATTTTTTCCTCGCAGTGACGTTAGTGTTTGGCAGCGTGGTGTCGCTCCAAATTAAACTATTGCTTTATTCTGTTTCTTTGGGGCATTCCTTTTCCTTTGATCTTTCCCACAAGTAGTGTGGACCGTCTAACATGCCAATCCGTCTGTCTGTAATGGGCTCGGTGTTCTGGAGCTGCGTTTTCCCCCGGTGATGAATCGGCCTTCGTCTGTTTTCACTTACTCTGGGTTTGGTTTGAAGCGGGGCCTCCGATGGACGTGTTTATAAGCATTTTAATCAGGCCCGCGAAAACCCTGCGGTTTTAAGACTGGCGCTGCCACCAAACATCACTCAGCGTCAATTACACGCCGTCACCTCAAACGCCGCGGTGCGGAGGGGCGTGTGCACGAAGGTGCGTTTTAAATGTGGGGGTTCGGAGGTCTCGCAGCTGTTCGGGAAACCGCTCCCTTAAACAAAAGCAGGTCGGATCATAAGATGCTACATCCGCTAATCCCGAAAACTTGCGTCTCGGAGCACACTGGAAGAAATAAACCCACAACAGCCATCGATCATTTTTTATTATCGAGGCGGTTTTGGCTGCTGCTCCAAAGGGAACTGTTCCTTTTGTCCTTTCCCTTGAAAGGGTTGCCAGAAAGCAACATTTTTCCGCTCTCCTTTATTGCCGACGTGGCCCAAAATGTGACAAATAAAAGCGGGCAGATGACGCTGGCTGTAAATTGTTATGAGTTTCTGCAGGCTGTTCTGCTCTGTTTTACGCAGGACTTGTGAATCTCACTAAAGGATAGACTCCTGACAATGAGAGAAGGCTCGTTTGATGCTTTTACATGAATATTACTGTTCAAAACTTGGAAAGTCGGCAATACTGAATTTTAACTCTGGCGTTGCACGGGAGCGTTTATTTGCGATTGTATGGTGCGTTAAATAAAAAAAAATATCCCTTTCCCTTTCGAATGGAAATGAAGCTGCAAAACAATGTTTGTAGCGTTTGCAGCGTCCTTGGGATGCATCACAAAGGCGCTCTTCAATTATGCAAATTAAAATTTTGTGATTGCTGAGGGCAGTCCCCTAGCAACATCGTTTAATTTTTTTCACAGCGGCAGCCAATCAGAGCGTAAGCAGTTTCTGTGCTGAGGTTGGGATCTTGAAAGCAAGCCTCTGCCCTAAAGCGGACCCTACAGTGTCTTCTAGGGCTGATCTGGAGGAGATCCGGGCCCAAGCTCGCTGCTGTTACTTGAGCGGATGTGAGCTGGCAACCACCATGGGGCACAGTGAGGGCCGTTCTGAGTCTGTGCAGCTTGAAGCCTATGCCACAGCTGAAAGTACACACAGCTGTCCGTCTCTGATCGCCGGCCTGACCCAAACCGGGTTCCAACCCGAACAGATGGAGACGCGAGTAGCGGACTGGAACTGAGCTCCCAAAACAATGCGGCTCCATTGTCCATCCATCCATTCTCTATTCCTCTACTTCCTCACTGGGGTCACGGGGGAGCTGGAGCCTATCCCAGCTGACTATGGGCAAAAGGCAGCCTGGACAGCTCGCCAATCCACTGCAGGGCGCACAGAACATTTACCCATGGGGGCAATTTTGAAACTCCAGGTAGCCAGAAATGCTTGTCTTGTGGATTGTGGAAGGAAACCAAAGTACCTGGAGGAAACCCATGCGAACACGGGGAGATCATGCAAACTCCACACAGAGAGGCTCCAAGTAAGATTCAAAGCCAAGGCACCATGCTGCCCTGTTGCTTTATCAAATAATTGATAACAAATATATGAAAATGTGTTACTATTGAGTGTTTTCCATCAGGAATACAGCTCTTATGAACTTGCGCAAACAAGTAGCTGTACACACGCACACAAGCACGTCAATGCACTGAGATGACCGCCACGTACAGCTCATGCAGCCCCACTTACCGTGATGCATGTCAAAAATCTGTTAGTCAAATGGTGTAGCACATGCAGGATATTGCATTGTGTTGCGATGTAGCACGACAGAGCGTGGTGTGATGTGTTATAGAGGAAAATATTAGAGGCTTGTACACGTTGCATTCATCATCAACATCCCACTTCTATTGGCAGAAGGAGGGTGGCTGTCCTGCATTGACCTCAGTCGGAGAGCTCAGGACACTGAATGTGTGGGACAGCTTTCACAGGACACTTCTGCAGGTGGCTGCTGGCTGAGAGGAGGGCTACAGCCACCTGCTAATTTAGCATTTACGTTTCCTGGAGCGGGGGCCCTTAATCCATGAGACAGCGGGCGCCCCCCCCCCCCCCCCTTTCTCTTCTGGAAAAAGACTGAGACACATAAATAAGCAACGCATTAAAGGAGTGAAAATCGATGGGGGAACATTAGCCCTTTAATTTGGTGTCTCGGAGGGCGGCGGAATCTGTCCCTCTCTTTGAACGCGGTGAGAAATTGGACGCGGACGTAGACTGGGAGGAGAGTGCTACATCAGAGGGACGGACGTGAAACGTAAAAACGCGGCCATTACCGCCGCTAACCCTGCGTCCCGGATGAATAAAACATGTGGCGAGATTAAGCTGATGAACGGTGGTGTGCTGCCTCAGATGGGCCTCTTCCATAAGATGGACGAAGCTTCTCTGCGAGAACCCAAGACATACTGTACAACCACAGCGAAAATTAACGAATGAAGACCAAATGGGCCACTTTCTGTGGTGGAACTAACACGCAATTAAACACTGCAGCATTATTGACCCCACTGAGATGAAAAATGAGACAAAACAAGTGAAAAAAAAATTATGCTAATTTCACGTCAAAGGCCATAAACGTTCAGAGACTTTTATTTCGAATGTCCCTCCATGTCTTGATCCCATGGTAGGTGAAGGTTTGTCCCATGTATCAAACCTCATCAGGACAGAATGAAAGTATGGAATTATCTGTGTTTCAGATCTTTGGTCATTGTTTTTTTCATAATATCATGTGTTTCATGTATTTCTTTTTGTATTCTCATGGCCGACTTAGTTTCTCACATGCTCTTGTTTTCTTCTGCACCTTCTGTGAGTTAATTAGTTCCTTTCATTCCCTTGTTTGTACCCGGTCCCCTCGTCACTTTCCCTGCTCCCTGCACACCTGAATTCACTCCCAGTTCCCTTTTATATACCACACGTTTCCTTTCTGTCTTTGCGTGTTTGTTCTTTTTGGCTCCCTGGTCTCCCAATATGCTTTGTTACCACTCTCTTGTCCGATTTCTCGTGTTCTCTTCTGTATCACAGAGTTTAATTTCCATCTGATTATTTATAGACTTTGCTTTATCAGCCCTTTTTTCTTTTTTTTGAGTTCTCATTCATTTCAGTTCCCGTCGTTATTTTATCTGTGCTTGGATCCTTATTCTGCTCCTTCTTGATAGCAATAGTGCCATTCCACAGATGTATCTGTGCGGTGAGAGGATGTGACGGCTTCGGTCACTTACACTTGGGTCAAGAATTGTCACAACCGTGGTGTGTCCATAATTGTCTCCTTCCCTTTTCCAGGAACCTTGAAGCGTGTTTTGTGGTTTTGTCTCCTTTAATTAATTTATAGTTTTATCTTCTTCCCCTGCGCCCAGGTGTGATCAATTGTGTGTCGCTCCTTGTGTGTGGTCTGTGTAGACAAGCTTACTTAGTGTCTGTTAGAGTTGCTGGATTGTAACGCTTTGTCCTACTAAAGCTTATCTTCTAGTTTTGAGCAAAGCTCTTCTTTAGCGTGCTTATCTGTCCTTTAAAGGTTGCCTTCAGTTGCTGCTTGTTTGTCGGTCTTTCGGCCCTCACTGTTGTCTTCAGTCAGTGAAAAGAAGCTTGGTTGGGTTTAGGTCAGGTGACTGACAAGGCCATTCATGAATATTCAGTTAATTTGCCTTGTTGTATGTTTTGAGTCATTGTCCATCTGGGGTATATTTCCCAAAAGCTTAGTGGCAAAATACATGAGCAACATACCCTCTATCTGCATGGCTCTGGTTCAAACTTTGTAAGTTGCAGAAATACCCAAATGCGTAGTTGCTAGCTAACGTACCCCTGCACAGTGAAGTACTGTCCTATCAGAATTGCAGCATTTGCAGGAACAGAGCTGATACTATAGCCTTGAACACCTCTGAATTCACCCTGCAACCTCGGTCAGCAGACACATCTTCATTAAAAACCAGTACCCAGTTCCATTAGCAGCCATAACACTGCCTCCACCATGTCTAACAGATGATGTGTTATGCTTTGGCTGATAAGCTGTTCCTTTCCTTCTCCATACTCTGCTCTTCCCATCATTCTGGTACAAGTTGATTTTGGTTGCATCAGTCCAAAGAATCTTGCTCCAGAACTGGTCAGGCTTGTTAAGATGTTCTCTGGCAAAGTGTAATCTGGCCTTTGAGTTCTTCTGTGTTATCAGTGCTTTGCAAATGGAGGTAACACCCTTGGTATTCACTTTCATGAAAGTGTCTCTGATTGCAGACTTTGACCGTGATAAACCAACCCCCTCCAGAGCGTTCCTGACTTTGCTGTTTGTTCTAAAGGGGTTTTTCTTCACCAAGGAAAGAATCATGGGATCATCTCCCTTCGTTCACCTCTGTGGTCCTCCTGACCTCCTGGAGTTGCTGAGCTCTCCAGTGCATCCCTTCTTTCTTTTTAAGAATGCACCAAATTGTTGATGTGACCTTCCAAAAAGTTTCTGTTATTGGTCTGATAGGTTTGTTTAGTGTTCCCCCCCAGCCTAATAGCCTTCTTGACCTGCATCGACATCTCCTTGGACCACATATTGAGAGTTCCCATTAGGAGCTACCAAATGGAAATTCAACCCTTGAAATAAACTCCCTACCTCTTACCAGCTTAATTTGTCCTGAAGTAATGAAGGAACAGACCATACCTGGCAATGAGACTAATTGTCTGATTACTTTTTTTTTTTAAAGATTATTTTTTTGGGAATTTTTCCCTTTATTCGATAGTTATAAAGTGTAGAGAGACAGGAAAGTTGGGGAAGACATGCAGCAAATGACCCAAGCCGGATTCAAACCCAGGTCGCTGCGGGAAGGACACAGCCTTTATCTTACGCGCACTTAGACCGATGAGCCACCAGGGCGCCCAATTGTCTGATTACTTTTGAGCTTCAGAGAGTCGAGCTCTACATATAAAAATGGTTGCAATTCCTAACGTTTAATGTGAGATTGTTGTGAAACCCCCTTTATTAAAGCTGGAGGCCAACACTTCAATCACAACTTGAATGATTTGTTTCAGATTCATTGTGGTGATATACAGAGGCAAAATAATGAGAATTGCGTCACAGTCCGAATACTTCTGCATCAAACTGCATGTTTATGTTCATCAACTTCTGAAGCTTTTATGTGGATAATGATGTTAATCAAACAACAATCTTTGTTGATAAACAGGATGGCAACCATAAAAATGACATAATTAGTCTTGGATTATAGGTTGCAGTTCTAAAACTGTCTTATCATTATGGTCATAATTATGCGTTAGTCAATTTCAATGGCATCCTGAATGTAGTAATTGTAATGGCCTATTGGATATCTTATTCAATGAATGTGTGTGTGAGTGTGTGCGTGTGCGTGTGCGTGTGTGTGTGGATCACATGGAAAGATAAGGCGCATATTGAGCTCGGAGAGAAGGACCGCAGCAAGCAAGTGAAACCCACCAAGTTAGTATCTTGCCCCAACTTCACAACAAAAAAAGTCAACAACAAGATGTAAGCAAAAACACACATACCCAGGACCCCCCAGAACCCTGCTTTTGCCCTCTCATCTCCACTGCTATGCTACATAATCGCTCCTTTGTTCCCTTAATGATCAATAATTGAGCGGCAATCCTGCCTCAGAACAGCTCTCTCCTGATTGGTGGAGGAGACTGCAGTACTGGAGGGGATCTAGGTGTCTGACTGGTCATTCCAAACTAAAGAGGAAATGTTAAAGATAAATAGTATTATTGCATCAGTAGCTGGGGGTCTTCCGCAGTAATATTTGATAGCCAGTTCATTTGCAATCACTTTGTTGTCGCCAGTGTTTTTATCATCTGTGGTTTACGGCATGCTGTGCCAGACTATTCCTTACCCCTGCAGATGGAGGGGAATTTTATTTGTTGACGTTCTAGCGGCGTCATTATGTGATTCATGCACCTGGGCCCAGAGGGCTGGAAAAATGGAAATCAGACTTTGAGTTAGCAGTAGTTTCCACCTCGCTTGAGTTATACGGACATTAAATCACTCATTAATTAAGTAAAAATCACAAGCCCTTGGGACAGTTCTGCTGTGGAAGGGACTTTATGTTTAACCTTTCAAAGCGAGATGTTAATGACTCTCAGTACATAATGAGCTGGCACAGAAAAGCCTCTAACTATGAAATTATTCCCAATAGTTTGTCAAATATGTATATTTTTGTTCTTTTGTCGCTCTGATCCAAATTCTTACTTTGTCAAAAAATTTACCTCCTGGAACTTTTTTGAATGATTTTTGAAATAATGCTTATTTACATATTGTTATATATTTGATAGTGAATGGGGAAAACGCAGACCCAATGCATATCTTTAGCATAGACACTAGTCTTGCCAGTTAGTGCATAATTTACAGGGTCACGTTTCGCAGTCATCGCTGGGATGTCTGTCTTTGGACACGGAACATCAGTTGTGTTCCCCATTCCGCCAAGGGCATCGCTTGGCAACGACAAACGGGAACTAGCCTGAAACGGAAGCCCATGAAAGGTAATGAGGTGAATCACCTTTCAGGGGTCCCAATGGGCAAAACTCAGCTCCCTTCCAAAAAAACAGAGGCACAGAGGCTCAGTGGGAGGAAGACCCCTGTAAATGCCAGTCAGAGGAACACAACCACCCTCTACTTTGTCCCAGGCTCAGTACTGAATAGTAGTATCACTGCAGGCAGTGTGAGTTTGGCCATAGCAGTTTCTTCCATCTCCCTGAGTAAACAGCGCCCCCTCTGATGGGCTTGGGGACCTGCAATCAGTGTGCAGCAACGGTGTATGAACAGTGGCAGCTGGAACCACAAACATATATGTCTATGGAGTCTGCACCTTTTGTGGAAGGACATGGAAGGTTCTAGAAATGAGGAGGCTAGATTTACCAAGGATTTAGCATTCCAAACCGTGAGACTGGAATAAGCTACGTAGATAAACATCGGCTGTCATAAAAAAAACCAGCATGCTTTGAAAAAAAAAGCTAACATTTGCAGTCATCAGTAAAGGCTGGGTGTAAATAATTTGTTTGAGAATACATGGTCAGTGAATGGACATTCAATCTGTTTTCAGTTTGTATCTCAAATATTTTCATCTCGCCTGGCAGGAATATTGATGCGTGTGCATTTCATTTATCTTCAAAGCTTTGTGACATAAACATGCACACAATTGCATTCCCATGTAAACACAGACACACACACGCACACCTACACACACACACACACACACACACACACACACACGCATACACACACAAGCACTTTGTGCACCTCGCACATTCTGTAAATGATTGACTTGAACTGGTCAGGCCTTTGTGTTTAGGATCTTCCATAGTTGTGCTCCAGTAAGCATCATGTCTACAATTTCTCCCTTCTGCAAGTATCACCCCCACGCAGCCTTTTGTTACTGAAATCAATATGTACACCATCCATCTGGCGCTGAGGGTGACCAGTGTGTGCGTGGGTGTGTTCATGTATGACTGCATGCCTCTGCGCATGTGCGGACACGTACGTGTGTGCATGTCTGTGTGTGCAGATGTTCACGTATGAGTATGTGTGTGCGTGCTTGAGTTTTTTGGTAGCAGAGGTCTTATTTTGCCATTTGAATTAAACAAAGGATCATTCAGAGTACTCCATATCTTAGTTAAGAAGGCCTTAGGAATTGGACAAAGCAACAACCTGCGCCCACCAAACTGAGAATCAGAGGCACAGTGCACTTATCAAAATACGTTAAAATAAATTTGCACACACTCTAGCGTCTTACCTGCGGACTGCACGGATGGTACTAATCCAACAGGCCAGTGAAGCCTTCTTCTTTCACTCCATCCTGGGACACAGCAGTTATAGTGCTGTACATCAGTCAAAAGAGGCTCGTTTTCACAGGCTAAGCATAAGAACACCACAGTAACAACACAGAGCGCTTATTACGTGCTTCAGAGAGCACTCTGTAAATAATGTCTAGATGACTTAGAAAACTCTAAACAATCCACACACAAAAGAGCCCGGTGGACACGCGTCAAATTAAGAGTGTTTCCTCAAATGTGGCTGGCCAAAATAACAAGACTTACAGCTGTGGCTTGACACTGGTGCGTGACCAACGAGCGCATTATATTCGGACATGCTCTGCGAAGCCTGTAATAGACCTTATGTGCCATAATGCCAGTCTTATGCCACTCTTATGAATATTTATGCATTCTGACAATGCAGCAATGTACAGTTTAAAGCATTTCAGTAGTCACAGAGGAGGGTGCTTCACCTTGCAGCTTTGAGACTTTGGGTGGGTGATGTCCGACAGAACAAAACAGCAGGCAGCCATGACAAATAAGGACTTAAAATGTTACCTTGTCTCCACAGTGCATTTATAAAGGTTGCAAATAATGTTTTTTCTCCTTTTAATTGTCAATGAATGAACAGTGTCTACCTGGAGATCTTCCTTAAGGGCCAAGATATTTGTATTTCATGTTCCCACTCCTTGTTTATAAGGCAGAATGCCTCAAATGTGAGCTGTTTTCCAGTTTACTGTGAGATTCCTGGCTGATACACAACAGGTGTTTCCTGGGCCAATTATCAGGTCTTTTTGTTGCGTATTTGATTAGTTGAGTGCAGAATGTGGGTCAAACCTGTGGCCCTTCAAAACCAACATTAAAATACATTTAAAACAAGTGGTGCCAGGCACAACAAACCCCGCCCCTCGCACATACTTTCACCTACTTGTAAGAAATTCAATAGAGATCTATTCTGGGTCAGTGGTAATCCCTAAACCGAATTTGGGGCGAATGTGCCCATTAATTTTGCCGCTAGTGTTAAACAAACAGACAAACAAACAAACACAGAAACAAACCGAACCAAAAACAATAAAATTGATGAAGTAGATGTTGTGGATGTCCTGGAAATGACACACTTCAATGTGCAAAATTATTGTTTTATTTAGGATTATTTTTAAATGGTATAAAAATTAGCTTGTCCACATTAAGAAAATGAATAGGTTCATGAATGATGTTGCATGAATGGGAAGTCAGGATAAATGGAAGGCAGACATAGTGGGTCATGGATTGAATGAGTGCATAAACATTTCAATATCGTGTATGGAACAGGATTCATTTGTCCTTGTTTTTCAAAGATAACAGAAATGTTGGCAGTTAAATCAGTAATCACGGAACTTGTTACACAGTCTCATAAACTGAATGTATTTCAAAGTGACAAACTTTATTATATGATTTTCTTAAGTTCAGTTCTCAACTTCTGTATTTTATGTTCCTCTTCAATTCCATGAGTAAGGTGCTGTTATATTAGGCTGTGCAGTGCAGTCTCTCTCCATCATGATCAAATTGTACTTGAGGACATTTTGTAATCCCTCAGCGACTAAGGAAACACAAAAAACACTGAAGTTCGTCAGACTTTGAAATTAATTGAAAATTGAGCAATAAAATAAAATAAAAGGAAAAACCACCACTCCCTACAGCCCACGGGATAGTTGATATGAAAAACCAAAGGCATGGAACAGCATTTTAATTCAATTTCTGAAAAACTGCCATTTGGTCAAACATAATGGCCTTTATAAAGTAGGCCTATATACAAAATGCAAAACATCGCTGGCTACTTTCATGTTAATGTGGGCAAATAGTGTCGTTGCGCTGTTTTCAATTTAATTTGTACCGTAGCCTTACATTTGTAGATCACATATGTATTATTTTATTATTCTCATTTGTAGTTATGCATTAGAGAGGGGAAAAAACGCTGGTTCAAAGCTTTTAGCGTCAGGCGTATTATTAAATAAATACATACCAGGCAGCCTTTTAGCAGAAAGCATGCTAATGCATCCCCGGCAGAAGAATATGAAATTACATTCCATTTTATTTTAACTGGGTTCTGCCACGCCATTTAACCTACAGCCTCCGGACTCCCACCAACGCATTAGCTCTGGCGGCTAACCAAAAACACGTTTCCCAAACAGTCGTCGGAGGTGTATCGAATTCATTCGATTAAACGGCAGTTTCGTTTTGGGAAGAGAGGCAGTGGGAGTGAAGCGCTAGATGAAATATTTAGAATATTTCGCCCCCATCATGATTCTACCGACCACCAGCTCCGACCCCTAAGGAATGGACCGGTGTGTTATCCTCTGAGCTGGGGACGCGAAGTAGGAATTAACTTCCACAACAATCTTAATCAATCAACGGTAAGATAAACATCACAGACGGCCCGTCTCCAGTTATCGCCCACAGGAAATGTACCAGGAGCTTGCTGGTATGCCCTCATGCAAATACCGCAAAGAAACATGATATAAACCATAAAAATTTCCTTCTTCCCTTTTTTTTTTTTCTCAGAAAAACGGCATACTGCTCAGAACATGTACATACACACTCATGTATCCAAATACATGGATGCACGATAGCCATCTAAAAACAACATACCACCAATCAGTATGCTGAAATGACCAAGCCAAAAAGTCGGAATGATGTTATCCAGCTAGTCTACTTACTGTAGATCTATAAGAGATAGCGAAGATGGGAGAGATCATGGACTGGCTTCATTATTCTTATATAGTATTTCAGTGAATATATTACGCTAATTCAATTAAAAAAAATGTTCCCAACAAAAGGGCTGCAGGAGTTGACCCAAACCGATAGACTAAGTTTTTTTTTATTTTTCCTGAAACCTCCACACAACCTACATAATGTGTGATAGATTTAGCCATGAAAAATATGCATTTGCATCTTATAACAAAAGAGGAAAAAAATAGTGCTAATGATTGTGTCTTCTCCAAAGAATACCTTTGATGTGTCCTTTGATGACCCAAAACATGGAAAAACAAAATCTACACATTTTAGAAGTTTTTATTATTTATTCTTTGAAAGGCTGTAAAAATTATTATACGCCTTTTTCAAAGAGGTACTCTGCAGACATTCACACCCCACTAAACTTTTCCGATTTCCGAGGTCTGGGAAGCATTCAAAGTGATCTTTGGAACAAGGAGGACAAGCTTTCTCCAGAGTGAGACCTGATAATTTTTTTTTTTTTTCTAGTTTTTTGGGTTTGGGGGTTACACTTCAAGTGACCTGTGCAACAAGAACGGCAATAAAACACCTACAATAATGAGAGATTAGTCTTTTTCATCACTGTGAAAAATTTTGGCCCACTCTTTTTTTGCAGAAGTGATTTAATTTAGTCACATTGGGCATTGGGTTTTTGAGTGTCAACAGCCCATTTAAGGTCCCAAAACAGGATCTCAGTCGGGTTCAAGTCATAACTAGGCCAATTAAATCTTCGTGTTGGATCTTTTGAGTCATTCAAATGTGGACTTACTCTTGTGCTTCAGCTTGTTGTTTTGTGGAATAACCCAACTGTGCTTGATCCACAGATCATTGATGGATGAATGCATGGTTCCATTAATGCCAAGTTGCAAAGGCCTTAAACAAGTAGCAAATCCCTACATCCAAACACTGCCAAAACCATGCTTGACTGTCGGCATGATGTTTTTATTGTGAACTGCTGAGATAGGTTTACGTGAGATCTAACAGGACCCATGTCTTCCAAAAAGTTCCGCTTTCAGCTCTTCGGTCCAAAGAATATTCCAAAAGGTGAGGGTCATCAAAGTGGTTTTTTTTTTTTTTGGCAAGTGTGAAATTAGCCTTGATTTTTCAATTGATTGACAGTGTTTTCACCACGCAACTCTCCCATGGTTACCATTTTTGCCAAGCCTCTTTTGAATGGTGAATGCTCACCTTTTCTGAAGCAAAAAAGAGAGGCCTGCAGTTCTGAGATGTTTGTATGGGTTCCTTTGAGACTTCCTGAATGAGTCATCTATTCAATCTTGGAAGAATTTTGGGAGGTCAGCCCCACCTGGGAAGATTAATCTTTATTCCAAGTTTTATTCTTTGCAAGATAATGGCTCTCACAGTGATTCACTGGAGTCCCAGCACCTTATAAATGGGTCTGTTGCCCTTTAGTGACTGATACACTTCAATAACTTCCTCATCTTTTCCAGAATTTATTTTGATCGCAGCACAGTGAGAGACCACTTGGACTACTTAATTCAGGCTGGAAACATTGCATTTTAAGGTACATTCAGCAATTTTAGCCATTTTTGTCAATTTTCTTTTTACTGACCGCAAAGAAGGTCACGCCCCCATCTCTCCTTTTTTCCCTCTCAGCCCTTTCCCCCTCCGGGGAATCGTGAACTCGCATTTGAGGCGCACTGGAAAGATCATGAAGAGTTCAAACTCTTCATCTCCCTCTCAGCGGCAAGTAGCACCATGAAGCATTAAGTATTTTTTTGATTAAACTTCGGCAATAAACATAGCAGTTTCCTTTCGTCAAGTACAGCATTATTGGTGACTTTAGCTACGTAGTACTGAGGATGCTATCAATAATTTTTATAATATTACAAGCCTAAGCTGGCTAACATTAGCTCCCTGCTAGCATTATGACTGATAGCATTATGCAGCTATTCTAACGCTAGCTGCCAGCCTCCAGGCTGTTTTCCTCACTACTATGGAAGGAATCTGATGGAATTTGGTGGCTAAACTTTGTTTTCACAGTTACTCACTTGGCTATGACGTTGGACAGCACAAGCATAGCTGTAATATTCAGTAGCTGTCTTACTTTGCTGGATGGTAACACCTAACTATACAGTACACAAAATCTCACATGGGTTCCAAGGAATTAATATTTTACCCTAATGTTACACGAGGTTACATTAGCTAATATGCTAACTTGCAATGGGTGGAGTATGGGTGCAAGATAGCAAACAAAGGGCGTACATGCCAACTCTACCGCTTTTGGCGGTAGACTACTGTTTTCGGGGCGTTTCATTCTGAAAAAAACGCCCCAAAAGCGGTAGTCTACCGCCAAAAGTGGTAGAGTTGGCATGTATGCAAAGGGCCAGGCAAAGAGACGAGTGACAGTTATAAAGCTAGCTAGCTGGACGAACACCACTTTTTAAATTCTGTCTTCAAAGGCTTGTTTCGCAGTCCTCATGAACTTTTGCTATTTAAAAGTATTTTCAATTTTTGGCTTTGGCAGTTTCGGCAGCTAGTTTTGAACTTTCCTCTATCACTTAAGTCAGGGCTAGGTACTAGAAGTATACAAGCATACTGTGAATGCATGGAGTGGTGGACAACTAGGTCTGCTTCCTGGTTGACCCCTTTTCTGATTGGCCTGACAGGAGGGAGAGAATTTCATTTCCGAGCTTACACAGTCCAGAGGGGACATGGGTACCACTGTTACGCAGCAGACAGCCTATTTAATTGATGACTGGCAGTGTCGAGTCAGAGAGCACTAAATGTAAAGAAAACAAACTTTCAGTAAATGCGTTGACATGAGGTTCGAGAAAATCAAATTATTGCATTAGTCCGACTAAAACCAGACTATCAAAATGCATGTAAACACCTTAGTCTGACTGGAATCGTACTAAATAGAATTTCTCATAGTCGGACTAACACACCCAGATAATGCGGTTACTAGTTGCATTAATCCTCCATGTATACGCTTCAATCGAACCGAACTGGACTATGCGCCCTGCGCATGCCCCACGATTCTTCTTACAGGGCTTTATACTGGAAGTCTTGTGCACTTGTAAATGGCAAACTGATCAGCAGCAACTCTGTGGTCTGCCCAACTAGTAAGTTCGTACAGAACAGTAGCAATCATCATATGCAATGGTATTGGGGCTTGAACAGTCACGCCTTGGGGGCTCACAACGCCTTCCATTGATCCACATTATTAATCGAATGACTTGCGCGTCATCCAAAAAGTTTCCTTCCACTTGCCATCGGAAGACTCAAAACGACTCTCTCCCACTAATCTTTACTCCTGACCCACATGCAACATGCACGGGAAGCCCGGGGGTGCATTTATCAAAAGCACGGATGCTAACTTACATAGTTGGAACCACTGGCAATGATTGGACGAACTATGTAAGTTGATAACTTAGCCCGCAAATAGGCTTTTGGGAAATGCACCCGGGGTAGTAGAGAGGGCACAAAATGGAGCATTGCGGAGGTCACACTGTAGGAGCAGTCCAGGAGCATACGACATTGCCGCCTGCCTTCGACTAATATCATAAGCATCAGGGATACCGTGCGTCTCAACTGCACAAAAAACATAACATACAGCACGTACAAAATGTATACAGCCGTAGGGTTGCCCATAGTAATCAAGCCTGTGCGTTTCCAAATTCTGAATTTTTCCCAAATATCAATTCAATTTGTTAAATTAGCTCATGAAGTTACCATATGGTCAGTGGCATTTCCACACCGGGCCAGTCGGAGTTGGATAACATTTTTCCTTCTATAAATGCATTTATCATTTAAGAACTGTATTTTAAAATAACTCGGGTTGTGTTTGTGTGATATAAAATTTTAGTTGTGGCTGATATGCAAAAATATAAGAAAGCAAGAAGGAAAACACTTTTTTTCCATGATAGTGTATGCAATGTCTCTATATACTTGAAAGAATATAATAATAGATTAAACATTTTATATAAAGCCTTTTGCAATTAAAGGGGGCCTCCTGAAACCTGGTTTGGGGTCCCTGGATTAAACATGACACGTTCTTCTCTGGAGGTATTTATGGCTTAATTCACCAATGAGAATTCTGACCTGGGTAGAAAGTAATTGACATCAGTGTGGTTTGCGGAAGATTGACAAAGGCTTGCAGACCATTCCTCCCTACAACAAACAACAGGCTCTGATGCAGTCAGTTCCAATTATCACACAGCTGCTCTAATATTTATCAGCTTCCCAAGCAAGAATACAATACGGCTTCATCTGCCTATTTAGCAGAGTAAAAAAAAAACCCAAATATATACGTAAAAGAGGGCATCATTATTCTGTTGTGATTAATATAGGAGTTGAACATTTTTAACATAATTTTCTGTCTTTTTTTTTTAGCAAGAAAGACTAAATAAATAAGAGGAAAAGGCTGTGAAAGGAGCTGACTGTGGGAGTATAAATGATGCCCTGGCCAGGCTCTCCCTGAGCTAAAGGAGCTGGCAGCTCTTATTAGGGTCTCCTGGAGGAGTTTGGTCATCTGACATGGAGAGGCAGTCATGTTTTTCTGCTCTAAAAGGCGCTGGCATAAGGACTCTTGGCCCTTGCGGTTTATCCCTAATTGGCAGCTGCATAAAAATTGATTTGAAATAAACTGAATTAGAAAGAGGGGAAATGCCGCAGGCCCCAATTAAACTTAATGAATTAACACCATCTTTCTTTCCTTCCTTCTTTCTTCCCTCTTTAACTTTCAAATGCTACAGATAAATCTCCTCCCCTCCCTTTTTTTCCCCATATTCAGCTCATTGTGCTGTATTGGCATGACATTGTGTGCATATAGGCTTGGGTAACTACATTACCAATAGTTGATTCTAATGCAATCACTGTTATGTTTCCAATAAAATAAAATCGCAGAAGTGCATTGATCTTGTAATCAAATGAAACTTTTGATTAACTTTTGAAAAACTTTTGTTGATGTCAGTCGTGTCACTCGCTGTCTCTTTGGCTGTGACAATAGGGGCTGCCAGGATCATCACCTTCATTCTTTGTCAAAGAGACTGGTGTGTTTTTCATTGTCAGGAAGGTCCCTGAAAATTTGGGAAAAGCTGCATAATTCTATTTTAAGTTTTCGCCTTCTCTGCCCCCCGGTGATCTATAATAATGTACTGATTTGGGCATGTATACAACCCCCAGAAAAATTTATGGAATCTTTAACTTCATAGCAATTTGAACATTTTGCAGATATGGCACAAAAAGTATTTTTTGTTCAATAGCTGAACAGTCTGGCTCCATGAACTATACTATACCCCAAACAAATTAGATGCAATTATTTTAACTGATGGGATATTTGTTTCCAGATCAAGTGGAGTAAAAAAAACAAACAAAAAAAAACATTGATTCACTCAAAGAAGGGAAAAAATTATGAAATCATCAACAGAAAGTAGTACTTTGTTGCTTCTCTCCCCTCAGACTTTTATGATGGCCTGAATTCTTTGAGGCATGGCCTTTACTTATGAAAAACAATATTCTCCCTCAAGCTGGATCCAGCTTTCTCAAAAAGCAGTTGACAGATCAGCTTTGCCACATGGAGCCTTGTCACAGACCACTTCTTTTACATTTCCACTGTAGATTTTCAACTGGATTGAGATCCGGACTGTTTGCTGGCCTTGTCATTGATATGCCTTTCCTGAAGAAAGGTTTTTACGCTCTTTGCTCTGTGGCAAGATGCAATGTCATTCTGAAAAATGACTTTATCATCACCACACATTTAATCTATTGATGGAATCAGAAAATGGTCCAAAATTTCAATGTACATTGAATGGTGAGGTAATGATTGCCATCTCCCCTGGTCCTT
Organism: Gymnothorax javanicus; assembly: GCA_029692085.1. Lineage (NCBI taxonomy): Eukaryota > Metazoa > Chordata > Actinopteri > Anguilliformes > Muraenidae > Gymnothorax > Gymnothorax javanicus. Next base: position 18,667,129 of record CM056194.1, read on the forward strand.
TACCTGACAAGCTACCCCATATCATAAATGAATGGGAAAATTTGCTTGTTTTCTTCAAGCGGTCATCTTAATATGCTTCATTTGAATGACATCGGACAGAAGTTCCAGCAGCATTGCCTTGGGCAATGCAGATTTGTGATTCATCACTGAATATCACTTTCATCCAATCATCCACACTCCATGATTGCTTCTCTGTAGCCCACTGTAACCTTGCCTTCCGCTGTTTGGTTGTTAGTGTTGGTTTTTGTTTGGCTTTTCTGTATTTAAATCCCATTTCATTCAGCCAATTTCTTACAGTTCACTCACAAACAATGACTCCTGTTTCAGCCCAGTTGTTTCTCATTTGTTTTGTTATGCATTTCCTATTTTCAAGGCATTGCTTTGAGTTTTCCGATGTTTTGAAGTCTTCAAGAGGTCTACACATGTTTTCCTTTTATATCCTTCCCATTTTGTTTGTATTTGCACCAAATTTTAGGCTCAGCTGACTGGGATTAATCAACATCATTTGCCACTCTCCGTGTTGGATTTTCTTTTTGGAGCAGTTTTATAATTCTTTGCATTTTTTTCAGTGGTCAGCATTCTTGTTAGTGCTATGTTTCCTCTTAATTAGCCAAGTCCAACACCTCATTAAGGTCTCACTCTCCTTCAGCTGCAGACAAATTTGCATATTCTGATTTATGCTACTATTTCTTTTAGAAATGCCAATTACAAGGCGATTTCAGATTTTTTCCTCAACAATGAATGATTCCATATATACTGACCAAAAAAAGAAACGCAATTACGTAATCTGGTGCCAAATTTCAACAAACCCATTGAGAAAGATGCTTTTGCTCTGAGTTATTTTTGGAGGTGAGTACTTCCACCATACAAATTTTTGTGGTCACAGCACGTATTCTGGAGCCGCCATTCATCCGGAACCAAACATCGGCAGTGCTTGGGTTCGAGTACTACCATTGTCCTTACACTCCCATTTTTGTTTTGAGTTCCTCGTAGACACTGGGGCCTATAAAAGTCTGACCAAAAATGAGTAAAAATCAGACGGGTTATAACGCCCCGACTAACGGAAGTTCAACGAGAACGCGCAATTGGGATGCTACAGGCCGGTAGTCGGGTAGATGGAGTTGCCTGTTAATTCGGCGTGCCTTCTGTGACAATTAGTCGCCTCAGAACCAGGGTTAATGCCACTGGACACATGGCCGATCGCCCCAGATTCGGTATGCCACGTGTTACGACTCCAGTGTCTGACCGTCGCATCACGTCCGACCGTCTGCTACACACTGAACCACCTTCATTTTGTTGAAGAAAACTTCAATGCCGTCCATTACCGCAATGAAATTCTCCGTCCAGTTGTCCTTCTGTTTGTCCGACATCACGGACTGACTTTCCAACAGGACAACGCGCGTCCGCACATGGCACGTATCTGTATGGAGTTCCTTTGGGCCGAAAACATGCAAATCCTTCCCTGGCCAGTGTGTTCTTCAGATCTTTCACCTATAGAACACTTGTGGGACATTCTGGATAGAGCGATCCGAAGACGTCAACCACTGCCAGCTACAGTACGTCAGCTAAGACAAGCACCGACCGAAGAGTGGAACAGCATTCCACAAGCAACAGTCAGACGTCTGGTGATGTCTATGAGACGCAGGTGTACCACCGTGCGCGACGCTAACGGGGGACATACGAGATACTTATAGTGTCATTTGTGTTTCCTAATGTCGAACTTCACCTTGTTAAATAAAAGCCAACATGGCGATATTTCAACCCAATTTTCTGTTATATCTATTGTCTGAGATTCCCTCTTTCATTTGATACCAATGAAGTGTTGATTAAAAGCAGTTACACTCGATAAAATCAAGAAATAGATCATTGCGTTTCTTTTTTTGGTCAGTGTATGTTACCTATAACTGATCTGGAAAAAGATATGCCATTGATTAAAATAATCTAATATAATTTGTTTGAGGAATGTTTCATGCGGCCAGAAAGTTGAGCTTATAAATAAAATTGCTTTGTGTTATTTTTGCGATTTTTGATTTGTTATGACGTAAAAAAGCAGGAAGAACATCCTCTAAGTGTGGTGATTTCATAATTTTTTGCTTGGGGTGGTATGTACTTATGTGCCTGCTGATGATGAGAATGTTATGGATAGAGATGGGATCACAGTACCGAGAAAGATACAGATATAAAGCTGGGATCACAGTACAGAGAAAGATACAAATATAAAGCTGGGATCACAGTACAGAGAGAGTGACAGTCATTGAGATGGCTTCACAATAATGAGAGTGTCATAGAGAAGAGACCACAGTGCGGAGAGGGTTACAGATGTAGAAACGGATCAGTGGACAGAGAGAGTAACATATACTGTATAGAGATGGGAATCACTATAAAGAGAGAGTCACAGACATGGAGGTGGGATCATAGTACAGAGAGAGTTACAGGCATAGAGATGGGATCACTGCACAGAGAGTAACGGACAGACCTGGGATCACAGTACAGAGTTACAGGCGAAGAGATGGGATCAAAACACAGGGAGACTTACAGACATGGAGATGGGATCAAAATACAGAGAGAGCTACAGACAGAGAGATGGGATCATAGTTCAGAGAGAGCTACAGACAGAGAGATGGGATCACAGTACAGAGAGAGTTACAGATATATAGCGATGGGATTTCAGTACAGAGAGAGTTGCATGTACAGAGATGAGATCACATTGCATAAAGGGCCACTGCACCTGGCTGTTCGTATGGGTTAAGTTCATAACCTGTATATATCCATCTGTAGGTTGGCACTGATCTAGAATTTTGACTAGAACACAAACATATCTTGTCTACATTGTTAAACATTAAATGACTTTGTGCTCCTCCCATCTTCCTGGGTTTATAACTGATGGTGAAAACATGGTGATTGATTGAAAAAATATTGCGGATGGTTTCAGCAAGCTCATACATCTCAGTGCACCTAATAAGTTAATCCTTTCAATAAACGTTATGAGTTTGATGTATTGGGTTGTGTATAGAAGCAGGCCTGGGTTAATCAATGACTTATTCCAATAATTCATGACTGATTATTCCCTGCAACTTTACAGCGGTTGCAAGTTCAGATCAAATATATCAAGAAGAGTACCAATTTTAGCCAATTTCAAGAGCATAATAATAATAATAATAATAATAATAAATAATAGATTGCTATCTCAAAGTCTACAGTGTAAGGCATGGCATTAGTGTAAACTCTACACTGAATTATCAATGAGAGGTAATATTATTGCCAATCAAGTCAAAACTTGGGTTGCCAGACTGGGTACATTCCCCCATGAGAGTCAATGGTGAATGTGGGGATCTTTTTTAATAGGGGAAATGGGATTGTGGGGATTTTTAATGGTGGAATGAGAAGAGTCAAGTTGAAGCTGGGAATGGTAAACAGACAGGCATCTGGCAACCTTGCTCAGACTGTAACAGTATCGTAAAATACAGATCCTACCACAGGGCAACACATTCCCTGGAGTAGCTCAACCGCAAAATAAATTCTGCTCAAATGGGGAGCAGATTGAAGAGAAGCAGGTGGGGGGCTGGGTGGTTGCAGAGAGGGAAGGTCACCCCACTAATTCACTGCAGTTTCCCTTGATGCTGCCCCATGGAAACAGTAATTGAAAATTATTAACTGGTGGCAGAGACACGCGTGAAGTTAAACACGATAATAAGACCCAGCATTTATGACACTTCGAGGTGGGGGGAGATTAATGAGATGGTGATCCTGTGACGGGGCTAAATAGGCACCCCAGAATGCTGGCACGCCCTCCATTTTGCACCCCTTTCGCTCAAACCCACAATTTAAGAAATGCATACAATATCTCCATGTAGTGCAGTTAGTGTTTGAGCTAAAGATGGCCGTAACGCTTTAGAAGATCACCCAATATGTATATACATATCATCAAATCAAAGCTGACAGTTTGCCCTTTCACCTCATACTCATTATTTCATTTCATTTTGCTGCAGTGCAGAGCCATTACAAAAACTATTTGCATCACTGCGCACATGCTTACTGATTGGGCTGAATGTCTGAAAGAGACTTTATTTGCTTTAGAGTTCCAGCCTTTTCTCTTGCCACTGCTACATCAATGCTGCCACGGCAGAAAACAGTGAAAGCTTTTACAGTTACCTACCTGTCTCATAACGAGGTCCAACTGGTTCTGATTTTTGCTGAGCCGCTTTTTTTGTTGTTGTTTTGTTTTGTTTTTTTTTTTTTTTTTTTGGTCAGGAACTTGTTCAATTGTTTTTCTTTCTTTCCCCTGGAATAAAAGCAACCATACATTTGAACCCTTTAAACTCTAATTTTTCGCTTAAAGTTTCCCTTAATTAAGTTCCAAGTAAAAAAAAAAAGCATTTTCTTTCATATTTCATATTCAATTCATATTTTAGGACAATGTCACATACATTCTCTATATCTGCTGGTTGCAGCCCTTCACTGAAGCAAGATCACAATCATATTGAGAGAAATATTCAAACCCTGGACACCAAGCTTTTATGGCCATAGCATTAGATCAATTGGAAAACATCTAGATCTTGTACTGTACATCATTTTATGCTCATTTTCCTGTAATTCAGCAAAGCGTATTTGGGATAGTTGAAAACCTTGGGACCTGTACTAGAATTTAATCTAGGCCTGAAGGAGCACAGGTTGAAAACAGCAGCCGCATTTTACGGACACATATGTGGGTTTGTGGGTTTTATGGGGTTAATGCAGTGATCAAACCCAGAGTCGTGGAGAGAGTACACTGGACAGCGCCCCCATTTATTTTCTGGACATTATGGAAGTGCAGTTCTGAAACCCAGTTCCGCTCTAGTTAACTCCACACCCGGCGACTGGGGACCTGGAAATGTTGAAGCTATCTCGAAACTGTATCTTCTGCAGGGTGAATTCCTTCATTGTAAATGCCTCGCAAGAAGGAGCTGCACGCAAGAGAGATGGTATTCATTCAGCTGTTCTCAAACTTGTTGCAGATGTTTCTCTGATCACAAAGACACTGCATTTGCTTTAAATTCCTTCCCTTTGCAAGACTGAACAAAATACAAAATCAGTTGAACAAGCAATCGATCATGCAGTCGAAGTTCAGAAATCCTTAATGTACAGTTTCTGTCACTCAGCTCTCACTTTGTGGAAAACTCAGCAGTCGTCAGGCTGATAAATCTTCCCATGGGTAACATTCTCTAATGACAGAGAATAAGCTCACCAGGGTAATGTTCTCTCTTACAGTCCACTCTCTACTTTCCTGAAATAAACTGTGAGGGAAACTTTGTGTGTAAAACTGAGACAAAAATACTTGTGCTTCTCTGATCAAGAGTCTGAACATCACCATGAACCTGACAAAGAACTGTCAATTCACAGCAGTTAAAATTGATTTTTTTTTTCTTTTTCTTTTTTTATGAGCAGATTTATGGGGATTCAGATCAGTTTCATAATGAATGAATGAATGCAAAGAGTGGGATTCACAAATTCACAAAAAAATTTTTGGGATTCACATATAAATGAATCTCCACAAAAATATTTTCCCATACATACACAAATATTTATCATTCTATATAAACTTAAAAAAAAATCTTCACATAAAAGAGTTTCATGGTTGTATTTCTGATGCACACTAAACAATTTTTTTGTTTCAAACATATGCTATAGGATGTTTGCAGATGATGTCTTGTCACAGTGTGAACTGCAGATGGGGGACAGGAAGTGATTTCTCCATCGAGAACCTATCAAAATGCCAAAATATTATGCAGTGTTTACACCTGCGCCTACTGATCAAATTGAGATAAAAACAAGAGCTACTTTCAACTTCTGAAAGTGGTGACACATAAAGGCGAGAGATGTATGAAGCTCATGGAGAAACGGCGACAGACATGAATAAAAAAACCTCCGTTTAAAGTCTGGAGGAGTGGAGTCAGACAATGCTTGTGTATGCAATGCACTGCATGAAAGGTAAGGCTACAATCATTCAGCTTCCTAACTTTAGATATCAAGCTAAAATCACTTTACTCCATTCCCAACGATTCCCATCTGGGGTTTTTCACTTCCTGACCCCTTTGCTACAGTCCATTTTAAATGAGCCTTGGCCCACAGAACACGGCGGTGCTTCTGGATCATGCTCAGCAATGGCTTCCTTTTTGCATGATAGAGTTTTAGGTGGCATCTGTGGATGGCCCGGCAGACTGTGTTTACAGACAGTGGTTTCTTGAGGTATTCCTAGGCCCATTTAGTAATGTCAATGACAGAATCATGCCGGTGAGTGATGCAGTGGCGTCTGAGGGCCCGAAGATCACGGGGATCCAGTAAAGGTCTTCGGCCTTGTCCCATACGCACAGAGATTTTTCTGGTTTCTCTGAATCTTTTGATGATGTTATGCGCTGTCGATGATGAGACCTTCAAAGCCTTTGCAATTTGACGTTGAGGAACATTGTTTTTTTAAGTCTTCCACAATTTTTTTATGCAAGCCTTCACAGGTTGGAGAGCCTCTGGCCATCTTTACTTCTGAGAGACTCAGCCTCTCTAAGACATCCCTTTTATAGCCAATCATGTTACACACCTGATGCCAATTAACTTAATTACTTGCCAAATGTTCTTTCAGCTGATTCTCTTATATATTAATTGCTTTTTCAGCCCTTTTTGCCTGTGTTCCAACTTTTTTGAGACCTGTTGCAGCCAAAAAAAATTTGAAAGAAGCTCATTTTGTGGATAAAAATGTAAAATGTCTGTTTCAACATTTGCTATGTTATCACTGTTCCATTGTGAATAAAACACTGGCTGGTGTGATCTGAAAGTCATTGCATTTTGATTTTATTCACAATTTACACTTCGTCCCAACTATTTCGGAATTGGGGTTGAATATAACTTGCTAACATTTAAGTACTCAGCACATTAGCAAAATCAACTGACCAAGCAGAACCGTTCACGTTGTGGTCCTCATTCTGGGTGGTTAAAAATCGTGCTGGGAATTTTCCCGCTAAGGATGGTAAAACAACCTGCAATAACTTAGTTCTCAAAAAGTGTCAAGTAATATTACATTTTGATTCATGTTTTAAATATGTATTTCAGTAATAACTGGCATTGAAATATGGTTGTAAACTGCTTGACTTTATAAAAATAGCAGGAATTATATCCATATGGACTAAGGGGAAATCGAAAGTTATGGCACTCTGGAAGCCATAACTTTCTACAAATTTTCACTCAGGTCCCTTCACTCATTTGAAGGAATAAGACAACTGATTGGCTGCGTTAATTCCTTGTTGAAAAAAAAATGTATTTATAAATTGCACGACATCATGGGAGTCTCAAAAAATCAACACACATAATGCGGTTCGTAAATGCAGGTGCAACAGCTTGTATACAAATGTAGCAACATCCAAATATGTGTTTGTGTACATGTGTAATACATGAGCTCTGTTAAGGAGCACTGTAGCCAGCCATGTTGGTCCTTTTCTGCTATATATTCAGCTATTTGAAGAGGGCAAGATTAATGTTCGGAATGGAATTGTGTTCTATACATACTTATTGCCTGAGCCACTTTCCAACAATTTTCTGACAATTTTAATTTTCATCGAAGTATAATCATGACACCATAAGATGCAATAAAACTTACAAAGAAGAAAAATCAATATAAAAAGAAAAATCATGATTGTATAAATTAAGACCTTTATGATTTAAAAAAATTGCAAGTCAAAAGTAGAAACATCGCCCCTCACTATAGTAAAGTTCGATCCATTGCTGTATGATGTATTATGTTGTACAATATGATCAAAGACTAGAGACCATGTTACAGTAGGATCATATGAGCTGCGCTCCCTGACCCCATACCACCAGTGCCCTTGCTTGGACCACACAAACCCTTGAACTTGGCCTGCATTGTGATCTCAACTGCATACCTGTAAAGTTTCGTGACTGTAGCTTCAAGGTCGTGAAGATATCACAGTGACAAAATCGAGCCTCAAACAGACAGTCATATAAACACTGGACAAATACTCAAAACTGCTTCATTGGTAGTTTCTGTGAAAATAGGTGTGTCCAGGACCACATTTTGCCATGATCACACACACACACGCACTCGCACACACACACACACACACACACGCACGCACAGACTCACAAGGTGTTGGCCTGCATGATGTTTCCCATAGTACACGAGGATGTCGATAAAAACATCAGTCTTTCCCGCAGAATGAATCAAGGCCAAACTGTCTCCAACAATAATGTTATCGCACAGCTTTATATGATGCTTGGAGATTGTATAAGATGGGCTGTTAGTCAGGAAGTTCTTTCTGTACCAGGGGACCTGACTTCCTGTCTCCTGGCCAGTGAAAGGCAAATACAGAGATTCTGACAAGGCATGTCTGCTTTTGGACATCTTAAATATCTCTGCATGGGAACTTTAATGTGATTGGAATCAACTCAGCTTTCATAACCATGAACGCATGAGCGTGTGTGTGTGTGTGTGTGTGTGTGTGTGTGTGCCTGCCTGTGTTTAGGTCTAAGTGTATATGTCTGTGGTTTTGTGTTCCCAGTTGTGTTTGTATGTGTTCGTGCATGCATGCATGCATATGAATGCATGAGTGTGCTTGAGTGTGTGGGGGTATGTTTGTCCAATTCTGTGCATTTGTGAGTGTGTTAATTGTGTATGTATCTTTGTATATGTGATCTGTGTGTTATGTACTTGCACAAGTTTGTGTCTCTTTGTAATCTGCGTGTAGGTACTTGCATGTGTGTGTGTAAACAGTGTATGTTTTTGCGTGTGTGCTTTAGTACGTGCTTGCATGCATTTGTCCATCGTAGTTGTGTGCACCTGTATGTGTAATCTGTGTGTATGCTATTGCATGCGTATGTGTGTCAGTGTGTGTGTGTTTGTTTGCATGTGTGTGCACCTGTGTGGATGTGCTTGAATATGTGTCTGCGTCTGTGTGAGTGATCTGTGTGTACATGCTTGAACGCATGTATGTATAATCTGTGTATGTTTTTGCGTACGCTTGTGTGTATGTGTGCTTATATGTGTATATCTATGTGTGTGCATGCATACATGTGTGTGCCTGTTTGTTTGTGTGTGTGTGTGTGTGTGTGTGTGCGCGCGAATGTGTTTGTGCGTGCGTGCGCGCATATGTTTGTGTGTATGTGTGAGTGCATATATGTGTGTGTGTGCATGTGAATGCGAGTGAATGCACTTGTGTGTGTGTGTGTGTGCGTGTATTTGCGCATATGTATGTATGTCTGTGTGTGCATATGAGTGTGTCTGTATATGTGCGTGTGTGTGTGTGTGTGTGTGTGCCTGTGTATGTGGGTGTGTGCGCGCCTGTCTGTGTGTGTGTGTGCATATGTGCATGTGTTTGTGTACAGATGCTGGTGCAGGGTCTGTGTGACCATTCAGCCGGTCATACCTCCCTCCTTGCAGAGCAGATGGAATTATGGGAGTTTTCACTGCCTAATGTAAAACAGCAGGGCGCTGCGATTCCCTCTGCTTCCACAGTCAGGGCCGAGCCAGCCCACAGCTCCGCCGTTTCAAAAGAACCCAGCGACGTCAAGGCCTCAGCCCACTGCCACGCGTTTCAAACACTAAATTACTCTGTGTCAGCCGAAGGTGTCAGATTCCGATCTGAGAATCTCTGAGCAGTTTATAGATCTGAACTGAGGAGCTTGGACCAACTCACGCCCGACTGTTCCAAACTTCAATCCAATTGATTTCTTGATGCCTTAACGAGCCATTCCACAGATTTAAACAAAAAAATCCTGCCCCAACCTCCCACCACGCGAACCGTCCATGTAGAAACGCGTGTGTCACTCTGAGCAGTCCATTACTAAGATTTTAATTTACCTTTTAGTGGAGAAAAAGACACTCCAGCTCCCCCTCCAAATGACAAAGGTGCATGCTTCTAGAACATTCTATGACACATTTTCAAGGTCTCAGAGCTTTGTGGTGACATTTTGGGTGTAACTGATTGTGCTGTTTTCAGGAGAGGGGCGTACAAGCAATTCCTGGCATCGAATCTGAAACACTCATCATTATTCAACCCCTGAATCCTTCTGTTTCTGATATTTGCCTCACAGGCCCAGCTCTGGAATTTGAAGTGTGGTAAGAACATAAGGAGGAACTGAAAGTCCGTCGCAGTTAATGCTGGTGATGCAGAGGTGCAAACACACGCCACCTCTTGTGGCTGAGCAGGATGAAAAGTGTTTGTCCAACTCGAAGAAAATCTGTCTCTCCTCTCAAATTCAAGTTTAGAGTGCACACACGCTGCACGTGTACACACACACACACACACACACACACACACACACACATACAGTTGAGGTCATACGTTTACATACACCTCAGCCAAATACACTTAAACTCAATTTCTCAGTTTCAATCTGAGTAAACATTCAGGTCAAACAGGATTACTACTTACTTTGTACTACTCAGGAATATACGCTGTCCGAATAATACTTAAAAGCTGAGAATTTCAGCTTTTATTCTTTCATCACATTCCCAGTGGGTCAGAAGTTTACATACACTTAGTTAGTATTTGGTAGTATTGCCTTTAAATTGCTTAACTTGGACCAAATGTTTTGGGATGCCATCCACAACCTTTTCACAATAAGTTGCTGGAGTTTTGATGCATTCCTCCTGACAACTGGTGCAACTGAGTCAGGTTCATATGCTTCCTTGCACTCACATGCTTTTTTAGTTCTGCCCACAAATTTTCGGTTGGACTGAGGTTGGGGCTTTTTGATGGCCACTCCAATATCTAGACTTTGTTGTTCTTAAACCATTTTACCACAATTTTGGAAGTTTGCTACGGGTCATAATCGTTTTGGAAAACCCATTTGTGACCAAGCATTAAATTCTTAGCTGATGTCTTGAGATGTTGCTTCCATATATCCAAACAATTTTCCTTCCTCATGATGCCATCTATTTAGTGAAATGCACCAGTCCCTCCTGCATAAAAGCACCTCCGCAACATGATGCTGCCACCCCTGTGCTTCACGATTAGGATGGTGTTCCTCAGCTTGCAAGCCTCCCCCTTTTCCCTCCAAAAATAGTGATGGTAATTTTGGTCAAACAGTTCAGTTTTTGGTTCATCAGACCAAGGGACATATCCGCAAAAAGTAAGATCTTTTTTCCCACATGCTGTTATGAACCATTTCCTGCCGTATTCTTGCTTTATTATTGTTGTTTTGGAGCAGTGGTTTCTTCCTCGCTGAGCAAGTTTTCAGGTTATGTCAATATTGGACTCGTTTTACTGTAGGTATAAGTAATTTGGTACCTGGTTCCTCCAGCATCTTCAGAAGGTCCTTTGTTGTTGTTCCTTGATTGATTTTCATCTTTTGCGCCAAAATACGTTCATCCCTAGGACACAAAACCCATCTCCTCCCTGAGTGGTATGATGGCTGCATGGTATCATGGTGCTTCTACTTGCATACTGTTGTTTGTACAGATGAATGAGGTTCCTTCGGGCGTTTGAAAAATAATCAGAAGCATGAACCAGATTTGTGGAGGCGCACTATTTTTTTCTGAGGTCTTTTGAATTCCTCAGTAGGAGTGTGCAGAGGCACCACTATTTGTATTTGTATTTGTTTTTGGGCAAAATAATTCTGATTCAGGAAAAAAGTGGGCGGGGCTAAAAACTGGAAGTCACTTTTTTTTTCATTGGATTTTAACCACAAAGAAATTGAAAATTACTGAAATTCCGAAACCACTAACTTGAGCAGAATAAATAATCAGTTATTAAATGGAAGTACTTGGGGTAGTTTGAGTCATTTTCAGGGTGGGATGCTAATAACTCAAGTGATTATGCATGGCAGATGTTGACAGGTGATTAATATCCTTGCCTCTGCTAGCTTTAGCTTTGCACAGTTTACAGCTCACCTTGGTTGGTTCTACTGCGCTGACTGTAAAGTGCTCCCAGTCATCACTGCAATGTTTTTTAGGTGGGGGAATAGCACTGCAAACAGGGGGATCATGCACCTATTTGTCTGAATCCATTTTCCGAAATATTACTAAAGAGACAAATCAAAAAGAAAAATTTTTGAAATAAAAATCACTAAGCTACTTAGGAACAGCACTTAATGCAAGCTAAACAATGAAACTAGCTCGCCACCCGACTCTCAGCCACGTATATTTTCTCCAGAGTGCACGCGCGCACGCACACACACACACACACACAAACTAACTTGGTTAGTTAAACAACAGCATGCCACAACTAAGCAATGCAACTCAGTGTATCTATTTTAGTGGTAAATAAAGGAATCAGAACTTAGCAAAACTGTCTGCAATGATAGCTAGCTACCCAACTCTCAGTCACATGTATTTTTCTCCAGAGCGCCCGCATACAGACACAGAGAGAGACAGAGAGAGAGAGAGAGAGAGAGAGAGACTAACTTGGAATAAGAACTGAGCAAGGCTAAAGACGATACGTTAGCAGCCTCCCACTAAAGACAATAGGTTAGCCCATTCAAAACTGGTTAAATGTGCAGACTCACGCTAAAAGGACCAGCAACGCAGGTTTAAGAAACACATTCTAACGTCTATCCACTCCGCGAATCAAAAGAAATACAGTCAGCGTTTTAAAACTTTCTTGCGGCAACAACCCGACATAGAACAAAGTAAGCAAACTACACTAACAGACTAAAGACGATGCGTTAGCCTCTCAGGCTCCCACTAAGATGATTTCATAGCCTGTTCATGACTAAATGAACAGACTCCCGCTAAAAGGACAAGCAACACAGGTTTAAGAAATCCACTCTACCGTCTATCCACACTGCGAATCAAAAGAAATACAGTCAGCGTTTTAAAACTTTCTTGCGGCAACAACCCGACAGTAGAACAAAGCAAGCAAACTACACTAACAGGCTAAAGATGATACGTTAGCCGCTCAGGCTTCCACTAAAGATAATACCGTAGCCTGTTCATAACTTAATGTACAGACTCGCGCAGAGGCACCACAGTCTCTCTGGTGAGTCTGAGTAAACTCCAGTCAGAGCTCTAAACACAAAGGCTGCTGACATCATCGATTCTGACTGACTGGTGAGGATGATTGACAGCGGTGGCAGCCAATCTACAAGTAGTTAGAATTAGAGAACTTCAGAACCAACCACTTGTAGGAGATGTTTACCTTAGTCAACTCGGGTAAAAAAATACATACATACATATATATATATATAAGCCGAACTTTTAACAAAATGTTTGGACGAATAATTTATTCGGCAAAGAGCCATTATTCGCGGTGCATCTCTATTCCGCAGTATGTCAATCAAAGAGGCAATGAGTTTTAAGTTAGGCCTTAAAATACATCCATGAAAATACACCCTGCAATGGTGTTTTTGAACCTAGCAGAAGCTTCAAAAACCATGACATAATTTTCTGGAATTTTCCAAGTTGTTTAAAGGCACAGTCTACATAGTGTATGTAAACCTCTGACCCACTGGAATTGTGATATCATGAATTATAAGTGAAATAATCTTGGTGAACTCAATTTAGCCATTACTTGTGCCATGCACCGAGCAGATGTCCTATACGAGACAATACGTTGTTCACGTAAAATGAGTGGTAAAAAAAAAAAAAAAAAAAAAGTTTTAATGCCTTCAACCTAAGTGTATGAAAACTTTTGACCCCAACTATATACAGTACTGTGCAAAAGTCTTAGGCACATTTAAGCAATTTCTTAGGGCAAATATGCTTGCAAAAATGATTAAGTTTAAGTTTCTAATTATTGAGAAATGTACTCAACAGAGCTGTAGACTTTAAAAACTAAATCATATCAATATTTGGTGTGACTACCCTTTGCCAAAACATTTGGGACACTGTCCTAAAGTTCTATATATATATATAGGGTGTTTCAAGAAAACTTGCCACCAGTGTCAACCAGAAGGAAGAAATTTAGAGTTATATATATAACTCTTTCTCTCGCTCTCTCTCTCTCTCTCATTCTTTTTCCCTCACCCTTACAGATTAATAATACTTATGATTCGTATTTTGATAATTTTATTTGCATTTCATTTCATCCTTCAGCTGCATCTGTTTGTCGTTCTCACCTCCCCTTCAAACAAAGAGATTTCAACATGATCAGCACAAGTGCTGATAGAAATGGCTCCTTTTCCTGGGGAGCATTCTGGGAATGCTGTGTCCCAATAAGCCCGCAACTTTGTCTTGAGTAATAGTGTTGTTTTTGGCCTCCAGAAATCCGCTTGGCCAGATGTTTGTCCTCATACAGTAAAATTAATGGTGCAGAGAAATTATGCGTGATGATAAATCGAGTCCGAACAGACGGCTGCAGTCAGAAGGAAATCAGATAACACAAATCTTTTCTTGGCTGGGAAGCGTGTAAGGATGGTAGCGCAGGCGTTGGTGAAAGCACCTGAGGGATGAGCCATACATAAATAATGAAATGTAATACAGGAAATTAAAATAGTTCACACGTTGCAGTCTGCCTCACCACAGTGCATTAGTGCCCCGAAAAATTCCTCATTTATGAAGTTATATAGATGTCAGAAAAAGTGAAGAAACCCATACTGACGCATTAGTTGGAGGTGCAATTTTCAGCAAATTGCCCGGAGCTTTTTTGGTACATTTAGACTAGGTCTGAGGAGAGTCCTTATTATCAGTTACAAAGTGCTTTTCCCCTTCCCTTCTCGCTCAGGCTTACCTTTATGGACTCAGGAGTCCTTCCTGAACTTCCATTTTGCGCTTCTGAGTGTGTGTATTTGTGACTGTTATATCTCTTTGATGCTGAGACTCAGTGTTCATTTATTTCCATTTCCTTTTTTACCCTCTTCCCTCTCTTTTTTCTCTGATTTGAAATGGCCTGTCATGCTCAGAGAGGTGCACAGCCCTCCCTAACACATAAGCCTCTCACCCTCTGCTTCTCTGCGCACCACAGTTCCTGGGTCCAACTCACAATACAGTGAAACCACTTTTGCTTTTAAGTTCTTGTCTAGCACATATTGGATTTCAAAACAGTTTCTGAAATATGACTTTGAGGTTTAAGCAGAGACTTTCAGGCTTGATTTTTTGAGTATTATTATTTGTATTGCTGAGCCGTTTTGGAATGCAAACCCCTTTTGTTTGTCAATGTGCAACTGCTTTCACACACCCCTGTATTGTCACAACCCTTCTGTCTTCCTAATGGTTTCTTCCCCGTTTCCAGCAACCTGAGCAACTTTTAGAGGTTTTGTCTCAACTGATTTTGTATCTCACGAGCCTCCCCTCGCCCAGGTGTAATCCACTATGCGCCCTGTGCCCTTAGTGTGTCTGTGGTGTATATCAGCCTTAGTTCTGTTCCGCAGGGTTGCTGGATTGTAATGCTCTGTCCGTCTGAAGCCTACCAGTCAGTTTATCTTCACGAACTGAGCAAAGCTCTTCCTTTGTTTATTTTTCATTACTTTAATGACATTGACATTGACATTGGTTTCCAGCATTGGGGCTGCATTCCTTTTAATCATCTGTTCCAGTCTGTTTTTCTTGACCAGTTTATTAGGAATACCTCCCAACCCTACATTAGTCCGCAGGATTGGGCCTGCATCCCGGCTAAGCCCATCGGTCTTGCTGTCAAGCAGTTTTGTTTCGGGGGGGCGGGTTAACCACCTGGCTTCTGTCCTAGAATGACCATTGGCTGGGTGTGGACATGCCCCCAACTCTCTTCAGTCAACACGAACCAAGCTGGACTGACCCTTGCACTATTCAGGGCTTTGGCCTCATCACTCTCATTACCGTATTCCTATCAATAAATACCCATGTTTGGATGGTACCCTGTGTCTGCATTTGGTAGCTTGGATGGATCATAACATGTAAGGGATAATCAACTCGTAGGTGTGCATTACACGGTTTTAAGGCACGACGCGGAGGCGAAGTGCCTTAAAACCGTGTAATGCACACTTACGAGTTGATTATCCCGCTTATACCATGGTCATTTGCCAGCAATATCAAATCAAAGCATTCAGAAATTTTTGGTGAAAATTTTGCCCTTAAAAAAACGAGCTGGTAATCATTAAATAGGCGCCGCGCCTTCTCATAGCCAATACTATAGGCCAAGCTAAACTGAACCAGCTAACTTAGTTCAGCTTACCTTCATTGAGAAATAGTTTTTTGCCCATGCTAACACCCTTTTACCAGCCAATGATTTGGTAACGGATTCCAGCTGAAACAGATATTACACATAACACAGCATTATTATTTTGCAGACTGTAGCTAACTTGCTACCCACAATTACAATGAACTTATGACGGTTTCCGTAGAGCCAGCGAGCTGAAATCAGTCTGTCACAACATGTAGCTAGCGAACTGTCAGCAGTTGCTGATACATGAGGTGGACACATTAGCTTCCTTTGTAACCATACACAATTACTATCGTTTAATGAATAAAGCACGATTACTTCGCTGGTTTAACATTTACGGTCATTATCGCTGGACCACCTATAGTTAACCGCCCCACAGGATGTAATTTCTCTGACGCTGCCAAATTTACTGGCGGCAAACGAGCAGCTAGGTTTCTGTTATACCCAGCTAAATGCCAATGCTCTAACCTTGCTATGGTTACAAGTTGGCTAGCGGATGAGTTTCAAACGGTGAAACTATTGTAGGCCGAACTATCTTTGCGGTTCCACGATTTTAATCAACACCTGCCAGCCAATCAGAAAAGAGTATTCACCCAGACCATGCTATAAGCATGGAATGATAAACACCACACTTATCAATCTAACTGCCTCTGAAAATGCAACATGCCTCAGACTCTCTATTGCATAGAAAATTAAAACTGACAACTGTTATGACACTGATAAATCGCCATTGTCTCCAAGGCTACATCGACATTGATACGTTTTCATTTTAGATCAGGGTCTTGAGATGAAAACATCTCCATCTACACTAAAATGCAATCACAAAGATTTCAAACTAAAAAGGGGTCAGCAACGTTTTCAAAAGTCTCAGTTTTAGGGCTTCTAAAAAAGCTGGAGTGATGTGAATGCAAGGTGAAAACATAGCAAAAGTTATAAATAAAACATATCAATGTAAATATAGCCTAAAAGTGGTTTCATCAGTGAAATCTTGTAGGCAGGTTAGTTTGCAGATGGATTTATATTACACTGCTTCATTTTCAAGAAATACTGAGAGGGATTTATCGGTTGCGGTCTGTAAATACAACATTGAAGGTTGGCCCCTCCTCCCCAACAAAATGACCTCAGAGGCACTACACTGCATTGCACCGCTATGTCCCGCCCTCACACCCTGCGTGCTGTTATTGATTGGGGGCTACACACCCACTGCCCAAAGGCTGATGCCCAGCCATGTTCTGTACAAAGAAAAGTAAGAAAATACAGACTGACTATTAGGTTTCTGTTGTTACTGACACTGCCACACACTTCTAGCAGTCATGAGCGATGATTGAGAGGGATTGTTTTTGTATGACTCTATGCTTTCTTTACTTGGAAAATCCTACTCCGTATACCTTCGAAGACTGTAAAAGCCATGGTGGTGCTGTGTAATGGTTTTGGAATTGGGCTTGCAATTTCAAGGTCGATTCCCTGGAGGGGCATTTGCGTTGTGTTCCTGAATGAGGTACTTAACCACAATTCTCAATCGCTATCCGGCAGTTGAAAGGGGATGTATACACTGCGTGAGTATGTCTGGATTTGAGCATCGGTATAGTGCTTAAAATGTAAATGAACACTGTTCGAGTGTAATAATGTGGCACACTGTTGCTGGGGATGAAATCTCTCAGATGCTGAGTTAAATTTAGGGGCTTATTCACGGTGGTTGTTGAAGGTTTCACGCCGCGTTCCACAGTGTATGGCTGTTAAGCTAGATGTCCTGGCCTTCTTCCAACCCTGCCTTCAGCTATTTGGCTGCCTAATCATCCACCACCGCTGATCGGCATTCTCTACCGTCTTCTTCCCCCCAGATGTGCCACAAAAGGAATTGCTCTTACTCCACCTTCCTATTTAAACAAAATTGTCCTTAAATATCATTACTTTCGGAAACTATTCGAAAGAAGAAAGCTGAAAAGTTTACCTCTTTTATTCAGGACATTTTAGTGTCCAATTGTGCATGTTCACGGTGAGTTAACACTGATCCTCAGATCTAAAGTAGAGCAAAGGGCAAAGGTCAGCCTTCAGTTAGCAGCTGTAATGTGTGTTATGCACATGAATCCCGTCCGTGAGTCTGCTGTAGCTGTCTGCATAAATGAAAAGAAGGTGATGGATTTCACACGGCCCTACTACCGCAAGATGTTCTCACAACATTACCGGAATGTTTCGTAAAAGATTCTACAAATCAGATTAAGATTTGTTTTATTCAGTGTTTCTGCCACATGGCCCATGGAGCAGTAACAGAATAGCAGAATAATGTTTCACATGGTGATGAGGTATGATATTCAAAGTAATGATAATCATTTTTGTGAATTTTACATACACTTTAAATAATACTGCCACAAGTGTGACAACATCAGTGTTTTTGGAGTTAAGCAGAATAATAAGTGCATGTTTATTTGGCGCAACTGTGTGTAACCATGGTGGACATGAAGTGTTTATTTCCAAAACACAATATATCCATTTTATCATTTTGGGTAAATCAGCTTTTTCTATCTCGGGGCCTATTGCATTTTATGGAAAAACACAAACTTTGACCATGAAAAAATACACCTTATTGTATGAATTTTTAAAAATGGATTTCTGCACCATGTGTAAGCGGCGCAGGGCTATTGCTCTCTGGTATCATCTCAATTTTTTGTAATTTTGGTGCTCACTTTGTTTTGGAAAAAAACTCTTCATATTTTTCCCTCAATTCTACATACCTAGAACTTAAAAACAGTACATGTTATTCATCTTCTATGACTTGGTCGTTACAGGGATAAATAAACAATCAACTTCTTGTGCAGAATGTTTTCACTTTCAAGACTCATTAATTATGGAAAGAGATTCTAAATAAATTGGTAAAAGTTACTACACTGCCACAAGGCAAGGCCATTTTGAGAATGTTTTGTGTTTGCTAGAAGGCTACAAACTATCATCCACTGACTTCTCATACTTATGTATATACTATGGAGGATATCAAAGATTGTTTGATATCAGTTTAAAGTGTGTAGACCCCACCATCACCACCCCCCGCCCCGCCCCCCCCAACACAGGCACAGAGAAAGGAGGAGTTTGCCATGTTGATTGAGACTAAAAGGTTAAATCCCAACACGTATGCCATGCATCTTCTCTTTGTCAGGATTATTCAAACTACCCCATGTGGAGAGTGCATGGAGCGCTGTTTTAGCATTCAGTCACATCATAAAGAACTAAGCTTCCATCCCATAAACAGTAATATCCATTCATTTGTGCTAATATACTGACTAAATATATAGGAGCAGGAAATGGAACTCACAATATGAATAATTTATCTTAAGCATATAAATTACTACAGTGTTAATATGCTTCTGCATGCATGTTTTATACAAAGTACACTATATGTTATCTCATAATAAATCATATAACAGCTGCATGTAGCTCTGTTTATTAAGCAGTGATTTGACTTTCATATATTAAGTCGCAGTAATAACCTTGCTGCACTGCAGGACTAATTTGAATCTCTCATTAATATTTGAACAGATAACCTGCACACTGTGACAAAACTGTGATTCCTTAAGGGGCCTGTTTTAGATTAATGACGAACAGCATTAATCTGCTGTGGGTTTTGAGCTAAATCAGCTCTTAATGCTGCCCCTATCAGCCATGTAACTGGCCTGCGGAAGCGCAACGCTTCTAGCTATCGGCCACCCGAGGCGTCAGCCCTGGAGTGAGTGCCCAATATTTGTGTTTACGCACTTTTCAGGTTCATCTCCGTTTTTTACTACTTCCCCTTACTCGTCCCCCCACTACCCACCGCCCAACAAAGTGGGCAAAGTAAACCACGTCATTTTATCAGCGTATGAACCAATTCAGTGATTTCTGCTGTGTGCAGCTGTGATTTGGTTCATATTGGGCTGAATGGCCTGCTTTCCTCACTCAGACATTTTGTACTGGGTGTAGCAAAAGAGGAGCATTTTGTACTTTTTATAAAGAGTCTGTGCCTTTCCGTTTTTTTTTTTTTTTTTTTTGATATATCTATGGGTGACGATTGGAACCTGGGTCATATATACTACTATTTATGGATAATACTAGTAACTATTATCTATTATAAAGTCTTTTTTTAATGTTTGTTGTGCGTTTTTGTCTGTTGTGAAGTAGTCGCCTGTTGCACCTCATGACAGTGCATACACATATGATAATCTACTTATAAAACTTGAAAAAGCTCTGTTGACCTGACATAGATCGTGTTGCAATCGAAACGACTCCCTTTATTTCACCATATTCATCTTGGGAATGTTAAGCGGAGTGCAACATTTTTTTTTTTTGTGAATTTTAGCCCTCTGTTTTCCTGCAGACCATGTGATCTCAGTGTTCCATCGCTGCTCACAGAAGTCCATGCCTCAAAGGTCCGGGTCATATGGTGCCCAGATGAGTTGGGAATAAAATCAGGACGACCACATGAGCGGGTACAGTGGTACTGGGAACCGGATGGGGAGAGCTTGAGATTCCCATCATGGACTGGAGGTTAGAGATTTGTATCACTGCCATGGCTTGGGGGGGGGTCTATTCATTCTATATTTACGTTCTATAATAATGGGTACAAACTGCGGTTCCCCTTGTCAGGACAACGTGCATAAATCAAGACTGTCCTTATTTAATCTGGTCCATGATTAGATCTGGGCTCAGTCGATCTGTGTCTAACACTGTGTCTAAAAGTCATTTTTCTCGTAACTGAGTTTGGACAGTTTGGCGCAATCAAAAATGAATTCACCAAACTGTTTATGATTTACAAAAAACCTCTGACATTAACATTTTCTGTAAAGCTAAAATTAGGAAAAAATTATTAAATCCAAGCTTTTCTGACTAAGAGAAGCCTGAATAAGTTTTTCCAAAGTGATCATTACCAAGTGCTTTCAGGAGAATTCCGGTAAACCTCAGAATATTGGGGCCAGTTATTCTGACTGGAATTGTCTCAATCAAACCAAAAAATACAAATATCTGGGCTGACATCAGAGGAAGTCTTGTTTCTCACAATAACGACCTGTTTTGGAGTTGGCGTGCCTCCCGAGCAGCATGGCCGTCCCGGCGGAAAAAGGTGTAGTCGATAAAACAAAAGAATTTCCCACGTTCTCAGCAATTCGGAATATCTTACCCGAGCAGTTTTCTTAAGTGGGCGAGAGCCACTTGACAATACCCACGTTGATTTATTTCTGTTTGTCTTCAGCTGGAAGTTGAACTCAGCATGTAAATTACTGCATCCCACTGCTGTTTAGGCCCCGTCCGTATGGCCTGTTGTGTAATTCCGACAGATAATGATGACACGGTGAGGACCCCTCAGTGTCCGCCTACAGGGGTGTCACTGAAGTGCCTCTGACTTCCTGTTCCTCGCATCTGTTCTGCTGGTTGGAGATAATATGTGCAAAGCCTGCAGCAGCAGTAGCTGCTCACAGGTGTATCCATAAGGGAGAAAAAGCCCCAGCCTTACTCTCCACAGTCCCACAAAACATATACTTGCATACTTGGCAAAAATTCCAGAGTATATTTTTTTTTTGTTTTCTGTTTTTAAATATCTATCCACGAGCTTTAAATTATGTCAAGTAAAACAGCACTATATAAAAATGTAAAATGTGGAAAAACCACATCCTGCATGAAAAGGGTATGAACAGTTTAAAATAAGTCATGACAAATTTAACTGAGATCTCACAGGAAGGACTCCAGTGGGTTTCTGAGGATCGTAGGAGCTGATGGAGATATGGCAGGCAGAGAGGGAATAATTTTAAATAATTCCGGGTAAGTTCAGCTTGGAGCGAACGGTAGACTTGTTTGTCTCAGAGCGCGAGCTCTTGGTGTGGACAGCAGGGTCAGGGTAACGTGGCCAAGATTTGTTGAATGCGGAGAAAGTGTCAGATATGGTTCCCGGAAACGTGGCATGTTCTGACTCTGAAGTTTGCAAGCGCTTTTAACTCCCACAGAACACAGCTCCAGGCGAAGCAGACGATAAAACTTGGAACGGTTTGTTTTTCGCCGCAGAAATCACATAAACCGTTACTGACCCTCTGAGCCACAATCTTGAAGGCCGCCAAGTTGTCAGCTCCTCGCCGGTGTCCGCTCCTGGTTACCATGGATTCAGGCTTGACTCCTTCTGTTGGCTGGCGGGAGATTGGAATGGCTGGCTGGACACGTTCCTCTCTATCAGCACCACCTGGAGCGGAACCAGACTGGGAACCAGGCCACGAACGTACAGATCTCCTAGGGTTCCACGCTGGCGTGATCACTGAAGGCTTTCATCACCAGCCCATACCGGGACCCGCTGTGCTCCAGAGAGCATCACCTGGACTCTGTCATCGGAAAGGGGAGATGTTGTTGAGGCACAAGGGGCTACTTTCACTCTGCCGAAAATCTGAGTGTAAATTACCAAGGGTTTCCCACGTTGCTCGTAAATTAGCACCTTCATCTGAAGCATGAGATGACCGCAGGTGACCAGTCATCCTCGATGTGAAGCAAGCCTCTAGTTCTCCTGTAGTACTGTGTGTATCCTCTAGGATGCGCAATAATCACTGACTCTGTTGGAGTAAAATGTGTGGCTTTTAGGGTGTAGAAGGCTCTCCTGTAATACTGTGCTTGGCCTGTTGGGGGCTGAGTAGTTGTTGCCTGTCCTGTAGTACTGTGTAGTCTGTATAGTTTAAAATGGTCTCTGGTGCTTCTATAGTTCTATGTGTGGCTTGTAGGTTGCAGAAAAATCACTTGCTCTCCCGCTGTAAACCATTTTCAGAAAACTGAACTATAAAGGTCAGCTTAGATTGACAGAAAAATGTCACTTTGAAGTTACACTCGGCCGTATTACCGAGCTGGTCTCCCAGCTGTCCCGTCGATAGGAATAACCCCGTCTACTGAGACCCAGCGAGATGACTGCACATTTTTCATAGGTGTCACTGGGTGAAAATACTCAGCGCCGATACAAGTGTGGATACAAAAGGGATTCCTTCTCAAGTAAAACTTCAAAAAAAAAAAAAAAAAACCCAAACTGCGATGTATAGCTGCCTTTTGCCTGCTTTTTTTATGCAGTGAGTTACTCGGTATCATGCCCCGTGGTTTTAGCTGAGCTCCAAGTCTAATTAGGTTTTCAGAAATAGGAAATCAGCAATAATGATTGAGTGGCTCCAGTGCGGCGGCTCCCTAGTGTGGTTAGCGATGCTAATGCTAATGAGGCGATAAAGACGAGGCGGGGTTCCCCGCGGAGACGGATGGCAGGAGAGTAATCTGGGGTGCACAGCGTGGTACCCTGACATCCTCCCAGGTTCGCGTCATTAAGCAAGATCGGGCGCTCGGAGGTTCTGAAGGTCCGACTTTTCCCCGCGCACTCTGACAAAACCGAACAAGCAGCATTCACCTTTCACTCCATGCAGGGCCACGGTGGCTGGCATTTACTCTGACCTGTTTTAAAAGAAATTAGTATTCATATTTTAATTGTGAGCTTCATCCATCGCGTGAGCTTTGAAAAAAAAAAGCAGCCAGAGGTGAAGGAGTGCAAGAAAGAAATTAACAGAAAACTCGTGGCGTTGTCTAGCGACATAAATTAGCATTTTTAATTTCTCTGGCATTAGTATGAGGCCGAGCTGAGTCTCAGCAGAGGCACATATCTGTGGTGGTGATCTACTGCTTCATGAATATGCAGGCGGACAACAGTCCAAAAAGGAAAAAAACATCCCGACTGAAATGCGTCTTTCCTCCAGTCCCTCCATGAGGGAGACGTTATCCGATAACTGTCGGAGCCCGATTTTCCTTTGTTCCCGTGCAGTCTGTGTGGCTCGCAGCTTCTCCTGACTCTGTGCTCTGGGAATAGAGAGAAAATGAATCCTGGTTTCTGTGCTGGTTTAAGAATCAGGAGCCTGAATCAAGATAGAAGCAAAGCACAGCAAATACTTCTTTTATCCAAGGAAAGAGGAAACAGTGGTGGGATTGTTGCGTAATTTTGCCCGTATAGGCACACGCACATGCGTGTGTGCATTTATGTTTGCGTGTACTTAAAGGCATTTGTGTATCTTATTGCGTGATTTTTTGTGTGTGGGTGCACGTACAGGCCTGTGTGCACGTTTATGAGCCTGCATATCCACGGCAAGCATGTGTGTATATGACTGTATGTGAATTTGTGCGTGTTTATGCGTATGCGTGTGTGTGTGTGTGTGTGTGTGTGTGCATGTGCGTATGTGTGGCTGTGTGTGTATGTGAATCTGTTTGTGTGTGTGTGTGTGTGTGTGTGGCGCATGTGCATGCATGTGTTTGTGTGTGTATGTGAATTTGAGTGTGTGCGTGTGCATGCATGCGTGTGTGTGTGTGTGTGTTGGTTAACCTCCTTAATTAAGAGTATGAGGCATTGTGGGATAGCATCTGGAGGAAATGTCCCCTGGGGCTGCGCCAGGCCCTGGATCTGGTTTCCTGGCGACAAGTCTGAGCCAAAAATGAATGGAAGCCGGTCTTGTCAGCGGCTGCTGCCCGACGGAACTCTTCTGTCTGCTGCTCTACAAGAGCCTCCTGTCTCCCCAAGTTGCTGAAAAAAGAGAACTCATACCTTAAAGAGGCGCTGGCTTGTTTCCGCTGGCCGGCCTGCGGCCTCCGAGAGAGCTGGATTAATGTGCGATTGCGTCCAATTTCTGTCCTGTAATTGGTTCTGATGTTTTGGATGATGGAAGCCAGTGCTCTTCTTTCCTTAAAGGACAATCCGTGTCTAAACTGCGGAGATTCTCCCTGAGGAGTAGTCAAATGTTTCAGTGCACACCATGAGATTAAATATACTGCACGCGTGGCTCATGTTGCATGTGTGATAGAAAATGCACTTTTATGTGGCACAAAGCAATTTCGCCAAGATTACAGAATGGCTCATGAATAAAATTAGTAGATTTCAATATTTTCCCTTCATAAGCTATTCTATATCATTTGAACTTCGTCATGTACTGTAAGAATAAGTCTAATTGGACATTAATTATGCAATATGATGTGGGGAAAAAAATGTAAAAATGCAGAAGAACCACACAGTTACTGGAGAGATGTTTCTCGAGGACTTTCATTGTGTCCCGGAAGATTTCACACACCAGGTAGATTAAAAAAAGGATCATAGCGCCGCTCTGTTTAGTATTCGCGACATGAGTTTATATTCAAGAGCAGTTTCAAGTTTCGAGTTGCGGCTTTAACAAGATATCGCGTATCGCCCTCGCCGGGTAATTTAGCACTTCTGTGAAGAGGACCCCGCTGAATGAACAAAGACCCTGTACACCCAGCAGACGTGATGATCCTCTCCCGTTACATTACCGCTCACATCGGACAGCGGACACGCAGTCTTCCCTCTGAGATTTTCAGAAATCCTGAACTTAATCTCTGCAGGATAAAGAGAGCATTTCCCCTCCCCTCGCCATAGCCCCAGTTCAATGGCAATTCATTGGTGGAGAAATTTAATTGGGCTCCTCAGAATGGACTGAGAGGACAGTGCATTTTGTGAGCTGCATAATTGTGTTTGGCAGAGACTTTTGATGGCTGAGTAATTTGATTTTTCTTGCGCTCCTTCAGGGTCCCTGGGGCCAGTGTATTCCAGGCCTACAGAGCTGGTCAGCAGTGTTTGAGGGGTTGGTCAGTGCATTGAGCCAATTACCTCCCGGCGCGATGGTTCCATCCCATGGCTGTGCGAGGTGACATGCTCGCTTGCGTGATATTGATGTACTTACAGGGCACTGCATTTTCTGTGCTTGTTTCTAATATCATTACCAATATAATTAGTTTGGTTACTCCCAAATTTTTTCCCGAAGTCTTTGTTTTATTATTATTTTATCAGGCAATATGCAAATATTTTTTACAGTGACGCAATTCTTTTGATCCTTAGATTAAATAATGTCCGGTCAGACTCAACAGCAGTAATCCTAGTTATAAGTCCTCTGGTCTAAATATTTTATATAGGTCATACTTTGCATGGTGATATTTTGAAAATCTGCTGAAATAAAATACATGTCCAATATATCGCAACATTTTCCAGTAAAGAAATTATAGCTGCTTTCCAATATAACAATGCACTGAATATATTACCATGCTGTCAAATATTTATGTAGGTATTTATTTATTAATTTACACAGCGAACTGAGACTGAAATGGTAAAATTTACTTCCCCATTACATTCCATTTTTATGGTTCTGGTGTTGTTGCAAGTTTTTCGTATATTACTGTGCCAGTTACTATCTTGAAACTTTAATAGATTTTGAAAGTCTGCTTTCAAGCCGAACAGACAGATGGGTGTCTGTGATTGTGCAATTGTGTTTGGATCTCAGTGTGCCTCTCATCAATCTCAGGAAGAGAGGGTTTAATCTGAGATGCCCTTCCTGCTTTGAAAATATTTCATGCTTTAAACATGTGCTTCAGCATGGAAGATGCCTGTACTCCGGCTGTCCTCTAATCTGTGAGACATACGAGGCTGCTTGTTATAGCAATGGCAGGGCACACAGGCACAGACACACTCACACACACACACACACACACACACACACACACACACACACACACACACACACACACACACACACACACACACACACACACACACGCACATGTGCACACGTACACACACAACCAGACACACATGCACGCACACACAAACATGCAAACATACACGCATGCATACACACTCACACACATGCACATACGCACGCGCACACACACACACACACACACACACACACACACACACACACACACACACACAAGGTGTATGTCAATAACAAATCTGCCAGAAACTTTTTTCCTTGTCCATAAGTTGTTTGAACAATGAAAAGTCATATTGAAAAATTCATATTGTTTCAGTCATATGATGTCGATATTCATCTGTATCAGAATAAAACATTAAAACTCTGAGGAATGCAGGGACCTGCACTGTTGTGCGTATGTGTATGTGTGTGTGTGTGTGCGTGTGCATATGTGTGTGTGTATGTGTGTGTGTGTGTGAGTGTAATGTGACTTGACATAATGTATGGTGACACAGTGTACCTTTAAACCCTGAATACACTGACATTGTCCTGGAAATTAAGTTTTAACACTGCCATAACATGTCACAATTCTTTTCAGAATACAATGGATTTTAAAATATTTGTCAACACCCAAGCACCTGTCTATTTATACAGTGTAGCAAGGTCAGGCTATAAATATTAAAGCACAGATAAAATTTAGCGCTTGTCAAATCAAACCAGAGAGTACTTCTGTGAAAGTACTCTATATTGACATTTTCATAACTCTGTTCAAGCTGCCAGTCTCTGCAGCTGCAATTTTATCTCCATAGATGACACGGCTTCACTGGAAATACTTTAAGAGATGTGTTTTTACAGAAATCTGTTAAAGATTCCCTTTAATCTGTGTATCAGTGGTTTAATAAGTTTTATATGTGTATGATGTCATCCAAAAAAATATATATATTTTTCCCAAAGACTAAGATACATGATATAATCAGTACATTGCTTTATCCCTCTCAAATGGAAAGTTTTAACATCATCAGAATTTGTCTTTAACTCTGTGGGAACCCTTGTCCGTGGAGGTAATAGTATAATGTGCATAGCTATTGAGCATGTCATTTTTCAAAATACTTTCTGGTAACCTAATATACATTCAATTTAATATATATACATTAAAAAAATACTTGTAGAGTGCTTTTTTTGCAGCATGGATACAACTAGGATTTTATCAATTCAAACAAAAACCTCATTTTTAAAAATAGGATTATGAAAAAAAATGCTTTCTGAGTCCCAGGTTGAATACAACATTTGCTTAAATACTGCTGACACATATTAAAACCAGGCAGTGAAGATCAGGTGTAGCTGTGATGGAGCCTGTTCACTTACAGCTGAAGTCGGTAAGATTTTTTTGGTCGTGTTTACTGAAACTGTCACTATGCTTAGACATGCGAATATGAATCAGGTGATTTTAGAAAAAAATTCGCGACTTTATCTCCACCCACAGCCTGTAATGTGATCTGCGAAATTCCACCACTCCCGGCTCAACTAACCAATCAGATCATTAGCACGCGCCTTCGGAAGTTCGGATGTGCATGAAAAAATCAAGGGAGGGACTGGTTTGGATCTCAGCGCAAATAGGGGTGGGGCTTGAAAGTTGTACTCGTTCAAAAATATGACTAAGTCCTCTCGGTCGAGCAATCTTACCGACTTCAGCTTTAATGTTTAAAATGCCCTGACCTTGATGTGTACCATTGTTACTAGATAATCAACATTATTTGCTTGATCTGTGAATGGTCAAAATGTTTTAGCTCGCAGTTGTGTATAGAGAATGCAGATACAGTTAGTGGTTTTGAACTGCACTTCTGTCCATGTATTATTAATTATTATTATCCTACCTCTGCAAGGATATCTGTCGTGTCTGATGCAATCAGAAAATGTGTTATTTTCCGAGTTGGTGGAGTACTTCTGCATTGGGGACATAACTTGCAGTCTGCCCTCCATATCTTTCCTCTTGGTTTCCGGAGGTAATTGGCATCTGGTCCTATAAGAGAGACAAGATGATATTATTTTATGTGCTCCGAATGGAGAGCCTGTGAGAGCCTTCTCTCCCATTGTTTCAGTGTTCTTCATTCCACCTGTAACTTATTACCGCCTCGCACTGTTCCCCAGATATCTGTGGCGCAGAGATACATGCCGCGTCTTCGGATTGCCTCCTACGTTACCTCTGCGTATTTAATTTTAAAACAGTCGTGGCTGAGGTGTGAAGCCGAGGCCACATCATCAGGCTCAGTCCCCTGCTCAGCCAATCAGGCGAATGCAAAACAACCGCCAAAGGACCAAGTCATAAACATGAACCCAGGCGCCGGTACTGAGTGGAAATATATTCAAATCACTGTTTTTCATCTGTTTTCATATTTATGATGGTGCTCTGTGCTTCATGTGGTGGAAGCAGGATTCTGGCAAAGAGAGCTCGTTATTGGTGGGATTGCCTGTGATCCTCTGCCCAGGGGTCAGCAGGAGCTGAGAATCAGAGGTAGCTATATGAGGTAAATTCAGCTCTACCTCCATGAATCTCAGTTTCCTGCAGTCTGTCTAATAACAGAGAGGGAGGCTCAGCTATAAATCAGCTCACAGCTGAAACTCGCCGTGCCCTCCGCTCCACGTCTGCTCTCACGCCCACTTAACTGCGGGTGACCTCGGTGTGTAACCAGGCAACCTGCCGACCAGCGTCTGACAAACTTTTCAGATGTAAAAATGAGAATTTAAAAAATCCTACAAATCCTCATCTAAGCACACTGCCCACCTGACGCAATTGTGATCACGAAAAATATTGTTCTGAACACTGTATGAAAATTGACGTTCCTTTTTAAACCCGCACAAAAGTATTAAGCTTTTCATATGAAAAGCAGCAGGTAATTTTAGTCTTTATTATGTCATGAATTTCAGAACACAAGAACCACATGCAGATCACAGAAGAGTCGTTAGGTATATTTAATTAACAGAAGATTGCAGGCACTCAATACTTGCCCAGAGAGAATGAGCAGAAGATGGTCTGAAGTCAGTTGGAGGCAAACCAGAACATAGGAGGTCAGTCTAGGCATAGTAGAAGGAAGTGGTCTGAGGTCACCAACCAGGATGGCCAGCCGAATGAATCAGGGCATACCAGGCCGGTGCAAACTCAGACGCGGACACTTGCCAGGACCGCGGACACTAGGAAAAATATCCCTGGTAAAGAGATACTTGCTTTCTTCAGAAAAGCAACAAAGACAACAATCCTGCAAAGAGGAGTCAAAGACCAGGAACTTAAGGGGAGGAGAAACCCAAAAAATTATGGTTTTTCACAATTTTTATCAAAATTTTAATTTTGGTCTTAATTAAAAGTTTAATCATTCATAATTAAGAGCAAGTGGATGCGTCGCGCGTTAGGGGGGCAGAGAAGGCCAACCTAGACTCTGAAAAAGCCAAAAGAAAGAGCAAATCACTTCAATCTGCTCAAGAACAGGACAATCAGAGGGAGCAGGAGGGAGAAGTTTATGCTTCAGGGGCATTTTAATGTTCTAAGTTGACTGTTACAATGATTTGTAGGTGTACTTTGACTTTAACGTGGATTTTCTCAAAACCTGATTTTTGCCCCGATTGCTATCATTTAAGGCACTATATCTCACTTATTTGTGGAGCTTTTCTCATGAAATTTTGACAGAAGTCTGTGTACATATCAGGAAGTCTACTGAATTAAAAGTTTTGGTTTAGCGCTTTGGGTCTGTGAGTTATGGTGATTTATATTTCATATCGAGGGGACGAAAAATGGCAAAATCCTCTTTTACCCCTCTAAATCTCTAGTATTACATATAAATGCTTTATTCTAGTTCAGAAGAAGGTGTAAACATAACTAAATCTAATTAAAAAAACCTGATTCAAATATCTTGCTTCAGTCCTGAGATATAAGGCAAAGAAATAATGGTGAAATTGGGGTGGCGGCCATCTTGAATCACATGACCTAATTATGCAAATGAGGTCAAATTCATATTTTGTGTATTTCAGGTCATATACTGTCAATACACCAAGTATGAATGATTTCTATCCGAAAATGACAAATTTTTTCCAAAAGGTTTCTCCTCTTCTTAAAAACACAAGACAACGATTAACAAAGTTGATTAGAATGTGTGAGCACAGAGAGGACACATACAGGGAGGCGAGTAGAACGAGAAAATAATTAGATAATGACATTTAATTAACAAAATTAAGTTGAAACTATTAAGGACTGCTGGACTGTGAGGAAAAACAGCACAATTCTATCAAAATATTATGTACAATGAAAAGTTTTCTTTTTGATTTCTAGTACATACATTATGCCCATATTTGTTTATTATGTTTTTTTTTGTTGTTTTTTTCCATTGATAAAGGGCCCTGTAATCAGAAAATTCAAATTCCATGGCATATATACCAAGTAGTTATGAAAGTATTACGATATGACTTGAGAATTCTCAGACTCAGAAGATCTATTGTGTTTCTATCCAGACGTATTGAGGGCCAGACCTGGCCCCATGCGCAAAACCAAACTTTGGGAAACCCAGTAATTTGCTAATATACATGTTGTGGTACAGATTTTTGGTAATATGAGTCATATTATGCCAAAGAACCAATTGGGGAGCATGTCTTCTTTTTGAAGTCTCAATATATGAACAACCAATGAAGATGCGGGTCTAAAGTTCTGCATATAATGTACTGGATACAAGGATAGCATGCTCTGTAAATTTGAAGCAAATCTGCAGTGGTCAGTTTTGAGGCCTCTAGTGATTTCAGATGGAATTATTCTCTGATGAAAACATTACAATAATTACGCACATTAAGAACTTTTTTGAAATCTGGTAATTTGTGATGGAATTACCCAATTGGGTTTTTTTTTTTTTCTTTGAATTTCAGCACCTCTGAAATAATGTTTTATACTCACCTGTAAAAAGTACAAATGCAGGAATAGGTTGCACATTTCAATGTGACAACTGTTATTATGGTCCCTATGAATCCAATGTCCACATGCCCTGAAGCCTTGGATTAATTTCTCATTATTTATAATTGTTAATGGAACTTATAGAATGTGGTTTAACTCTTGTCACTCAGACACTGTGAGTAACTGGATCTTTGAATCTTACTGAACTGGGCTTCCCGTGAGATTTAACTCAGGTGCGAGATAAAAGGAATTATGGTCCGCTGCTTGGGAGAAAACGGCGGAAGGAAGCTGAATGAACATAGTAAAAACTGCTGTCAGAAATATGCATGGGGAGACCATTAAGAATAAAGCAAACCACCTGGAGGAAAAACAGAAAACAATTAACTTCAAGAAAATACAATATAACCTGAAGAAGAGAACAAGATGATGAGAGTCCCATTGACAATGGCAGAGCTTGGACAGGCAGATGAGTGCTAAGAGTCTGGACTAACTGAGAACCAGTTTGAATTTTGTTCCAAAGCCAAAGGGATCACAAACTGTGTTTTAGCCTCCACAAGCCACAGTTCTTAATTTTACAGTGTGATACGAGAAGTATTGAGAGAGAACTTTATTTAATCCCTAAACTGTTCAAGCCTGTCTCTCAATTAATCTGATATAGGCTACCTCTCCTCCATAACCCATACACTAAGCAAAATAGTTGATTTTGTTAAGGTAATGCAAGCAATAAAGTTGCCTCGAAAGAAAAACTGCTGAAAAAGTCGGCCATCTTCATTCTCTGTAAAGAAAATTAGGCAAAATCATACCATACGTTCTGTCTGCCCTGAGGTCCTCATGCACATTACGGGCAATGTTCTCTTGGGCCGAGCAGAGGGGAAATTATGGCTTAGTTTAACTAATCATGTACTTCAGCAGTGATATCATCATATTCTACCGCCAATTTTGCAATGGCGAGCACTCATTGGGATTTTGTCCACATCTCTTTCAACACAAAGCTGAAAAACTCCTCAACAGGGATGAGAAATGGAAAAAAGGGGAGAGGATATACTTTATTGAACCCCGTGGGGTAATTTATCTTCCGCATTTGACCCATCCTAGTAACTGAACAGCTGTGAGCAGCCACTGTGCGGTGCTTGGGGACAAACTCCATCTCAAGCCTGGAACCTCCTTACTGCGAGGCGACAGTGCTAACCATGCTTCCAAATTTAGCATGTGTTTGCCAATAAGAAAACAGAAAAAAAGTACTTAGTCTATGAACCAGCAGAGGATCAGAGCACGCTGGAGGAAACTTGCATTATCCATGACTGAAACCACATAGGACCTTCAATCAGCTCTTCCAGAGTGAGGATATCATGTAATGTATCTAGGAAAGTGAATAAATGGGTTTTTCACTTGAGGGGTCAGTTGTACAATGATACAGAAACTCACAAGGTGGTTTAAGTTCAGAAATATCTATGAAACTGTTTTCCACGGGGGAGCACAAGGGATTTTATCAATGAAGATTGTGCCAAGCGTAGATAATTGTTTGCAGTGTTCTGCAAAAAGTGTGGTTTGCAATAGCAAAATGAGAGAGAGCAGGAAATGTGTTTGTATTTGTGCAAAATTGGACCGTGATTAGGTGAATGAGAGTCATGTTTTGGCAAGAGTGTCTCAAGTTTCAGGTATTGTTTTGAAGCAATTTATAAAAACTGTAGCCAAAAAAAGGAAACAGGCCCTCCAAAGACGAGGCTGAGATCACTTTTTATCCTGACTCCTACAGCCATTGTCCTGAGATCAGTTTTTACTGACTCTTACTACCATTGTTGTCCACAACCAACGGAATCCAAAAAGGAATGTAATAGGTGTATGAATGCGCAAATACTTTTTTGGTTTGGCCATCCTTTTTTGGGGGATGTCAAGTGCCAACTTGACTTTGGTATTGCCTGAGAATGTTCCAGAGGAACTGACAGCAGGAAAATCAGCAGTACTATCAGGTCCATTTGAATGATTGATCAGTTCGGATAACAATACAAAATATGTATAAAAATCAAGTTTTTTTTTTTCTAATTTCTTTTTTTTTTTTTTTTTTACCGTGTTGCCACACAGCGCGTGCCAGATTCGCCCATTTTGGAAAAAATTTGTGAGGCAAAATTGAGAAATCTGCATAGCTTGCGCTTGCATCTTGCATGCAAAATTCCATTAAATTTTGGTTCCCGTGCTTTTTAAACATACCGAATTGACAAATTAGCAAGTCAAATTTGCCAGTTCATGTTTTTACAAAATGCAGCTTGCATAAATGACTTGGCATTAAGTCAAAACAACAACAAAATCAGCATAACATAAATAACTTATCAACAAAGCTAACAAATTCAAATCCGTTTGGTAAATGCGTAGCCAATTATCTGTCACCTAACAGTAAGAAATATTTTTGTTGTTCCCATTTTTGCCATTGTTAATTATGGTGCAGCGGGTCTAAAATGAATTTGACAGGTGAAAAACAAAAACAACAACAAAAAACAAATGAACGGAGGGAATGCTCCTCTGAGGTGAGTGAGTGGCTTTAATGGGATGCTCTCTGGTAACTGGGTGATTTAGATGAGTTTAGATGGCGTCAGACTGCAGATGCTGAAGGAGCCCAGGGATTATTGCCTCTCAGCCCGAGTGGCCCAACCGCTGCTGGAGAATCAGAGCCAAATGGCTCACTCTGTCTCTTTACTCATGTCATTGATTAACCAAAGACATTTGGGACACATGTTCAGCCATGCAACTTGCCTCTGCTCAAACAGGAGAAAACCTGCACATCCATTCGTTAATCAGATGGTCTTCAAAGGAGTAAACTATAAACCATTAAAGTGTATATGAATTGGAGATTACACTCAGTTAATATTTTGATTACCCTTTGTTTTACATGGTAGACCGTTTGAAAGTTTTTTTTTGTTTGTTTTTTTCAGTGATGAGCTGAGAAATGTAAGTCGGGGAGACACGGGGGTAAAACGGTTCCTTCATCATGTCTGAAAACGTCACGTATGTGGTGATATACATAATATTTTCTATTGGAGCAATTTTCTGGTGTGCGGATTTTACATTTTTGGTAAAACGATTCCAAAAACAGGAATTATTACGGAGCAAGGTTCAGTGATAGTCTTTTCAATTTTTCCATGCAGTCTCTATTGAAGAAAGTGGGTTGTTTGGTTTACCTTCTTGTGCTGTTAACTACACAATGTGTCAAATTTTGTGTAAAAAGGAAATGGTTGCCCTTTTATGCCAAATGCATCGCGACTGTCCCAGCATGGCCAAGTGCATGCGGCTCAGAGGTGTCGTAAAGGAGATTCTGTCTTGTAAGCTCAAATCCTGAGTACCAATATACAATCCACAGGCAGGAGCTATTACGTTCTTCCCGTTGTTTTGTGTTCCACTTCCTCAGTCCGTGTTTCCCACGTTCTTTCCAAGGCTTGGCATTTCCCCTTCTCGTGATCCGAGCCACTCCGTCAGTCAGCTGTCAATCGCTCCATCGCTGTTCCACACAGTTCCGCACTGGAACCTCTCCACAGTGAATGCTGAAGTGGAGACAGCTGTCAGCTTTTGAGCTGGTGAAGGACAGAATTCTGTTCCAGCTTCATCCTTCTGATGCATTAAATTTAATCCCTGAGACTGCTGACCACCCCACCGTCTGTGTCAACTGCCTTTGAATCTAACCAATCCTGGTTTGCTATAAACAGGAAGTGGAGTTTTCAGCCAGGTCTTTCCGCAAATGTTAGGCTTTCTAACTGCATTGATCTTTGAATGTCTCAAAGCATTACAGCTCCAAAATAATGGTCAAGGCTATTTGGGACCTATTAATAAAGGTTTGTCTGCCAACTCAGGTGTAAACCCTTAATTTCCATTGAAACTACATGCTTTCATTACCATATCTGATTTTCAAGCTAAAATAACGGACATTATAAAAACAACATGAGATGGGAATACATTGATGCTGCACTGTATGAGGTGGTGCTATACCTGCATTCATTTACTTGACCTCCTCTTCCTGGAAAACCCATGAAAAGCCTAGCCTTCCCAACTCTTACCTAACGCACCTTTCTTATTCTATTCTCCAATCTCCCCCACAAATCCCTTCTATTCTTGTCCCCTCCCGCTGAAATGTATCCCTTTGTGCTGCTGTGACTTTTATTCTCACAGTAGTGTTTGCCTCTTTATGTTTGTAGATGCTGTCATTTTAGCATCTTGCACAAAGACAGGTTACTGATCTCAAGTGACTATCAGGTAATGAAGGTTATATAATTGCAGAATTGATTAATACAACCTCATTTCCAAAAAAGTTAGGACCCCATGTAAGAAGTTGATAAAAACAAAATGCAATGATTTGCAAATCATTAAGACCCTATATTTAATTGAAGGGTTGATTTCCAGAAATGCTCAAGGCCGTTTTTGTCTTTTTAGAGTGAGATTTTAAGAATTTGACAACTTGTGGGGATCATGTTACATGTGAAGACCACGAAGGAAAAACGATCAGAGTCCAAATTTTGCATTTTTGTATATTTTATATATTATATTTTATTACAGGATTTTATATATTTAATATTTTTTGCATATTTTTTCAGCACTTTGTTTGATCGTTTTGAGTTTGTTATTCATCATTTCTCCACAACGTGAAAATGTGACGCTGATCAGTTTTCCATTGTGGTCTTCATGTGTTAAGCTGATGTAAACATAATGAAATATCAGAAAAGATGTCTTAAAACATATTAGGAGACCTTTTAGCTTCCATCTTGATTCTTGGCCCAGATATTTCAAACACCAGTCTGCAGACTTGACTACTTTTAGAAGTAAATGCCACAAAATAACGAAAATTGAACTCTTTAAAAAAGGATCAGAATTAAGTTGTAATTTTTCTGAGTACTAAAACAGAGTATCTTTTTGAAAACAAAACACCACTTTCTGATGAAAATGAACACTATAGTATAGATGTCAAAAAGCTTCTTGAACAAAATGAATGGAAGATATATACAGTGAGCTGGAGGGTAAATACAGCTGAACAAAGGTCACAATAAAAGACAATCTCCATAAATTATGAATGGGCAGCAGCATCATCCAAACAAGTTGAAAGACTCAATTCGTCATCGATGGGGATGTGACGTGGTAACTAAAAAGTTCAGCCAAAGAATGAGCAGCTCAAAAAAGATTAACTTTTGCCAGACTTCTTTTACGCTTGTTTTTAGCTCATGTTTCTGGCTGCCTGGGTCTTTTTTAGCTGTTTTTGGTTGAGTCCACACACACACACACACACACACACACACACACACACCCTGGTCTGTAAAGTCAGCCATTTTGGTTAGGTAAGAAAGCTACAGTGGGTGCTATTGGCCAACCAGTTGTCTAAGCAATGCTTTTATTGGCTGACTGGACTTATGTACTTGTAGATGTTTTAGACTGGACTTGGTTTCCGCTATAAGTAGCTTCTTGGAGAATTTCCAATTCACTGCTCATTTTATATTGTACTTGACTACTTCTTGACCAAAATTAGCTGGCAAAAATTAACTAGAAACTGGCAAGAGTGATGCAGCAGTAGATAGAGCTGCAGTGCAGCAGCAGAGAGAGCTGCAGTGCAGCAGCAGAGAGAGCTGCAGTGCAGCAGTAGAGACAGCTGCAGTGCAGCAGCAGATAGAGCTGCAGTGCGGCAGTAGAGAGAGCTGCAGTGCAGCAGCAGAGAGCTGCAGTGCAGCAGCAGAGACAGCTGCAGTGCAGCAGCAGATAGAGCTGCAGTGCAGCGGCAGCAGAGAGAGCTGCAGTGCAGCAGCAGAGAGAGCTGCAGTGCAGCAGTAGAGAGAGCTGCAGTGCAGCAGCAGATAGAGCTGCAGTGCAGCAGCAGAGACAGCTGCAGTGCAGCAGCAGATAGAGCTGCAGTGCAGCAGTAGAGACAGCTGCAGTGCAGCAGTAGAGAGAGCTGCAGTGCAGCAGCAGATAGAGCTGCAGTGCAGCAGCAGAGAGAGCTGCAGTGCAGCAGTAGAGAGAGCTGCAGTGCAGCAGCAGAGACAGCTGCAGAGCAGCAGCAGAGAGAGCTGCAGTGCGGCAGCAGAGAGAGCTGCAGTGCGGCAGCAGAGAGAGCTGCAGTGCAGCAGTATAGAGAGCTGCAGTGCAGCGGCAGTAGAGAGCTGCAGTGCAGCAGCAGAGAGAGCTGCAGTGTGGCAGCAGAGAGAGCTGCAGTGCAGCAGCAGGCAGAGGCATGTTTGTCACGGAAACAGCTTAAATATCCCACCTTCCTGATAATGAAATGCATGGGAATGTCAATTTGAATGTGACCAGAACTATCTCTGCAAAGTACACCATTTTTTTTCTTCAGGGAAAAAAAACCTCTCTATTCATTGGTGCTTCATCACTTTTTGTGTTGATTAATTTATTTACTGCATCGACTCATTGACTGGAAATCTCTGGTCCCTATCTATTCCCATGACAAGATTATTTGTGTGAATGACTGAAGGTAAACCAAGCTCCAAACCACAAAGTTCTCTACAAATCAATTAATATATGTTTCTGCCAAAAAAAAAACCCTCCTAATCAGAGGAGTCATTTTTGCAACTTATAGATTAAGTGAGAAATTGGCAGCTGTGGCAGGAATATCCACTTTTTTTTCAACCATTTCAGGGAAATGTCAGGGTTTGGCCCTTGGCTTTGATGTGTTTTAGACTCACAGCCAGATTTTGCTAAGACCCAGTGCTGCTCCATCACCATTTCCAATAAAAAGTAGTCACACTGTACAGAAGGTTTAGCCTCTTCCAATATGATGCCTTTCTGTGAATGCAAAACAAAGACAAATAGCCCCATAACTTGCATCCTTTAGTTTGAAAAATTGTCAGAGTGCCATGGCAACCTTCCCAGAGCTTTGATAAGGTTGCCTGGATACTGTCTCCACCTGGCCGGCATATGGCCACAGCGTGATGCTCTTCGTATGAGGCTGGCCCGCTGCCATGACGACCTGGCTTGGCGATGTCATTATTTACCCGTGGTGAAGTTATGAAACATCACATAGGTTAGGCACTGTATATGCATACCGATTGGCATGATGATTTATAATGCTTGAAATAGGTGTTTTTGAATCCTTTTTCTAGTTAAGAGACCTGATTCTAAAATATTCCTTACCTGACATTCTGTTAAGTGGTTATTTGATGCAATATGTCAGAGTTATTCCATGTACATTTTAATGCAATTCCATTTCCAAATAAGTAGTGACGTTGCGTAAAATATGAATAAAAATGGAATGCAAGGATTTTGAAGTCACTTGAACCCAATGTTCCATTGAAAATAGTACTAAGACCAGGCATGTTGGCCTGTGGGTGTTACAACGCCCGCACCTTCAACATGATTCCATCTCCCCCAGTACATAAAAAGTACTGTAGTGAATGAGTTCCCCATTCATGTAAACCTGACAGTCAACTTAGATTGATTGAACAGCTGTCCAGCCAATCACAGCTATTAGGTCAACCCACCTGGCCAGGGAAGAGGAAACGATTGAAATTTGTCATTACATGCGTGCATCCAAAAACGAGGCTTCTGTAACTCGCTGGCAGTAATAACTAATCAAGGAATAATGACTATTTTCTTTGTTGTAAATGTAGCTAAAATTTTCTTATAGGCCTATATAGATCTTTTTGAGTGATGTGTCACCTAACATTCATCACTGAACATAAAATCAGATTTGCTTCAATCATTCCAAATACATCCCGGGTGGCAGACAAACTAAATGTTAGTTAATTATTATTATTATGGCATTATTTAGCTAGCTAGCAAGATGAATTTCGTACTGCTAGTTGCCAAGTTAAAGTATGAATGTCCGCCTCGTTCAAGGTCATCTCTTGTGCCCTCAGTTTACAATGTCTCTTTTCTAATCTAAGCAAATTAAAAGGCTAGCAATATGTAGCAGACGAATGTTAGCTAGCTTTATAGTATGTGTTGCTGATAGTTAACTAGTGAGTTCAGCATTGATTGTGTTTACATTCAGAACATATTCCAGTTTTTACCATAGTTCCGTAAAAGACAATAATCTTTCCAAACTGTTCACATGACTAATGAAAAAAAGTCTGAAGTTATTTCGTAATACTATGGTATGTCAATGCTGGTGAATATACTATCTTGGAGGTGAAGGGAGTGATGCTACAGTGGACATTTTTAACCCAATATTATTTGCATGCAGTGGTGGCGAAAATGTATTAATGCATGGCATTCATTTTAATTTGGCCTGTAGTGGAGACTGGGGTGGGGGCCGGAAGCGAGGGTGGCAGTACACACATCCCACCCCACAACACCCACACTTTGAAAATCACTGCTCCGTCCCTGACTAAGACAACTTATCAAATGTTGAACCTAAGTAATTTTATCTCTCTTTGAAAAATATCTGTTCATTTGAATTTGATGCCAGGAACATCTCACAGATAATTTAATTAATTAGCAAAGGTAAGTAACATGATTAGATATAAAGAGTTTTTCAGAAGTAGAGATGGTGAGGGCTTCACCACTCTGTGAAAGACTGCATGGGCAAATAGTTCAAAAATGTAAGAATAATGTTTCTCAATGCAAAACTGCAAAGAATTTGGAGATTTCATCCTCTGTGGTATCATTAAAAGGTTCAGAGAATCTGGTGAAATAGCTTTTTGCAAGGGACAAGGCTAAAAACCAATACTGAATGGCTGTGATCCTCAGGCCCTCAAGTGGCACTGCATTAAAAACAGACAGGATTCAGGAGTGGAAATCATGGCATTGGCTTGGGAACACTTCTGTAAACCATTATTAGTGAACACAACCTGTTGCTGCATCACATCCAACTTAAACTGCTGCCATGTAAAGATGAAACCATATTTTAACAAGATTCAGAAATGCTGCCGCCTTCTCTGAGCTCATGGACTGAGGTGAACTGGAAAACCGTCCTGTGGTCTGACCAATCAAACTGTGACATTCTTTTTCGAAATAATCGACGACGTGTCCACCGGGTTAATAGGAAAGGGATCATCTGGCTTATTACCAGCGCACAGTTCAAAAGCCAGCATCCATGATAGTTTGAAGGTCCATTAGTGCACATGGCATGGGTAACTTGCACATCTGTGACACCATTAATGCCGAACAATACGTTTTAGAGAAAAATAAACTCCCATAAAGATGTCTTTTTCAGGGAAAGCCTTGCTTATTTCAGTAGGACAATACCACACACCACATTGTGCATGTATTATATTAACATGGCTTCATAGTAAAGGAGGCTGGGTGCTAAACTGGCCCACCTGCAGTCCAGGCCTGTCACCCACTACAAATATTTGGCTCATTATAAAACAAAAAATAAAAATATGACAGAGGAGGCCATGAAGTGTTGAGCTGGTGAAATCCTAAATCAAGCAAGAATGCAAAAACATTTCACTTTCAAAACTACAGCAGTTGGTCTCCTCAGCTGCTGAACGCTTACAGAGTGTTGCTAAAAGAAGAGTTGATGCCACACAGTGGTAAACATGTCCCTGTCCCAGCTTTTTTTTTTAAATGCGTTGCTGGCATCAAATTTAAAACGAGCAGATATATATATTTGTTAATTCTCAGTGTCAACATCTGTTATGTTGTCTTCGTTCTTTTCCATTAAATATAGAGTTTAAATTATTTGCAAATCATTGCCAACTATTTTTATTCTCATTTTAAACAGTGTGGCAAGTTTTTGGATGTGGAATTGTAGCATTTAAGAAAGAAATGGACAACGTCTACAATAAATTGTCGTAATTGAAGTTCAACCTTAATTTTCATATTGCAATGACTGAGTGTGGCTTTTTAAAATGAGATGTGCCTGATCTTGGCCAGAAAAGACTAAATATTGAAATGATACTTGTTAACTGAAAGGTCGTAGTGTCCGTGTCACTTATAGGACATTTGCATTTGAATGATAACATATCCATGTAAAATAATTACCACACATTTCTTTTTGTAGTGTCTGCCTCCAGCACAATCAGGTCAATTGAAGCAGGCTTAAGTATCAAATTGATAGGATTACTTTTAAATAAACATTACACGTCATTTTCATGGGTTTTGCATTACCAGTGAAATGTTACTTTGGTCACTAAAATGTGTCCCACCCAAAATTAGCCGTAATGAACTGTAATTAGCCCACTTTGAACATTGAAGAGTGTTTCCCATCTTCAGGAATTTTTTTATTGACTAAAACAGGCATTTTATTTCCTGCATTAATATGGCTCTTACCATTATTAGACTTTTTTAGATACCACCTTCCAGGCATTTTATTCTGATGTAAAATGCCAAATATGAGTATTACTTTAAGTGGGAGACATTTAAAATATCTTCATGTATTATTTTGCCCGTCTGTCTCATTCTCTCTCTCTCCCCCAAAATGAAAATTTTTCATAATGGAGAAAATAAGATGAAATGGTTGGAACTCCACACCCTGAAGGAATTAAAATCCTCCCTGTGACATGCATGCCTTCATTCTGTTTCTCAGAGAGACAGCTGCGATGGTCCTCTCAAAGCCCAGTGCTGATCCTTTTAACAATAAAAAAAAAATCAAGCTCAACCATGTGCATGGACTACTTTTGAAGTGTTAAGATTGCAACAACACCATTTTTGAAAAGGAAAGTTATAAAGATATAATGCATATTATTCTAATGTGAAATAATTACACAAATACAAGCCATGCGTCACTGTAAAACCAAATGTTTAAGTTCTGAACATATGCTAAACACTTTTTGTCACACTTTTTAAACATGTCACAGTGTTTAGATTCCGTTTTAAAGTGTATTCAAAAACCTGCAACATTGCAAGCAACCTCGATTGAAAAAACCCATTGCAACATCCAATAAACGTCAGTGTTTTGAATGAGAACACCTATTTACAAAAATAATCACCGGGCATTTAGCTTTTACACACTGGTGTTTAGATTATAAACATGTCACATGTTCCACAGTTTTACTGTGGTCATGACAATTACAAAGAGGTTTAATTTAACGTAATCACAACAGCTGCATTTCAACACCTTTTCACCAAGTCGCTCAAATACTTCTGTTCACAGAACTTTCTTCTGGACTTCAGTGCAGACGATTCAAAAATTCAACCTGATCACTTCAGAGTTCTGTTCAATCACATTCGTCTGACAATAAAAAGAGTCTCAGTTCAACTCGCAATTCAGTGAACTGTGGAAGCCCATCACATTGTTTTCCCTGTTTTAAGTTTCAGTGTCAACATTTGAAGAATTTTTTTTTTTTGTAAAAACAGTGTTTGCTTTAAATGGCCAATTTGAATAAAACAGTTGTGGCTGTCTAAACTCCAATGTATTCATGCTAATGGAAAAATATTTAATGCTATGGCAGAGGGTTTGAAGTCCTTTGGACGGGAGCATCTGTCAAGAAATAGAATGGATTTCTCTGCCACCTGTAAAACTCTGTTAGAGGAGCACAGATCTCTCTCTAAACACCGTGGTTATGCACCCATATGACAATGAAAAACCTCTCTTTTGGATGTCAACCAGTGACAGCTCTTGGTAAACACCTAATGTGTTGCCAGTATATTGAACAAATCCTCTTTTTCTCGAACCTAGTAATCCCAGCAACTGTCACAGAATTCCAGCCAGATATATTCTTCCAGTTTAAAACACAGAGACGAAAATTAATATCTCATGGATGCTTTATGTATTCTGCAAGCGGTATCACTGATCAAAATACATTTAAACCCTCAAGCAGAATTCTGTAAGGCATTGTTTGTACTCATTTTTAGCAGCAGACCTAAATCCGTATTTGAAATGTTAAGAAGGCACTTATAAGCAAAACCTGGCAAGTGTTGTTAGTAACACTTTATTTTACAGGCCATTAATCACCTAGTGTTTATTGTGAAAATACTGGCTTATTTGTAGCTATGGGATAACCATTTTGATTTCCCAACAAGCACAATGAAACAGACCATGAAATGTATTTTTGTTGCAGTTAACAAGTTTTCTTTATTGTTCTTTCTGACTTTGTTTATGGTACATAAACAAACATTTTGCATTTGACTGTTCCGCGTGCTCGCACGGAGCTTGGAAAAAAAGCTTTTAAATATGCTGCCCCCTCTGCCTGGAACATCCTTCAGAAGGACTTGAGATTGTCAGAACTGATTTCTATTAATGCTTTTGGTTCAATTTTAAAGGATTTAGAACGTGAAAGCTTGAGAAACTGTCTCTGTGCCTAATTTACTTATTTATGCATTTATTTATTTATTTATTTTTTAATGTTTTGATATCTGTGTGTCATTGTCCTTGTATGAAACTTATATGTGTCCTTTTTATGCTGCCCTCTTGGCCAGGTCACTCTTGAAAAAGAG
The DNA here is from genome assembly GCA_029692085.1 of Gymnothorax javanicus. Classification (NCBI taxonomy): domain Eukaryota; kingdom Metazoa; phylum Chordata; class Actinopteri; order Anguilliformes; family Muraenidae; genus Gymnothorax; species Gymnothorax javanicus. The sequence continues at coordinate 18,710,910 of CM056194.1, forward strand.
ATTTTAAATCTCAATGAGTCTTACCTGGTTAAATAAAGGTTTAATAAAAAAAAAAAAAACATACCTCTGAAATCAGGAATTGTGCAAGTAATTTAGCAAGTGAATACAAAAAAATTTAATTGCCTGTTAAATAAAGAATTACTTGTAATTCTAATTATGCTAGTCTCTCATGCAGCTGCAATATGGTACAACTATACTTTTATTCTTTTAAAATATTTTGATCATTAATTAAAAAAAAAACAAACAGTAGTGCTACTATTTGTTCGAAACATGTGGATACAGTGTATTTTCATTTATTTGTAGTATGAAAATATTTCATGTGTAAAATATAGTGACATGAGTTAGCTCACACTGACAAGGCTCTATTAATCCTCTCAGGTGAACACTATAAATTATTTGAGAAATGTCACAGAAATAACTTGAATGTCACAAACAAGATTTATTCAAAAATGTAATCACACCCTGACAGCCATAATTACAGGCTTGCACTTTAATGATGTAGTTGTAGTTTTATCACACTGCGAGAGTACAATTGGGAAGGTTTTTATGAGCGTTAATATCACAGTAATAATTTATATTACTTGTTGCATTACCCAGTGGTGTCAAGGCAACAGGATGTGATTGGCATTACACAAAGGCGATGACATAATTTCACGCAGAGCCATAATGGGGATGTGTCCAGTGCCCTGACTGCCTGCAGACTGCCCTCTTCCGCTGGCTCCTCGTGTACTGTGCTGGATTTGGACCTGCCTCAGAAGGGACAATATAACCTGCTGGCCAAGAAACAGTTGAGCTGGCCCCACAGACAAGCCTTACTGAAGTGATGCCAGCAGCCTGCTGTGATTGGCCATTTTCTGTCCATGCCATGGTGAGAGAGCTTTGTGATTGGCCTGTTCTCACTCTGTGCCTTGCTGGGAGACCTCTGCGATTGGTCCACTCAACGAATAAAGTGGAAAAAATGATAACGCGTAGTAGAATTCTGATGAAAATTTACTGTATAAGATACTAGCATATTAGTACCCATGAGTTTGTTTAAATCTTGTGATCAGAAGGCGAAACCGCATGCAAGCATCTGCCGGGCTGGGTAGCAATTTGTATTATCTTCGCGTTCGTCGCAGCAATGGGCTAATCGGGATTTCTCGGCACTGTTCGGTGCGCGATGCGGGTTCGTTAGCTGTTCTATAAATAGAAAATTGATTTCCGAATTAAAAACGAGCACTAAAATGCAGTTTCTCAGGATTGTTATGAATTGGAAAGGGGAGGTTTTAGATACAGGACAATAATTGAAGTGTGTACCAAGTTGCAGGTGTGTATGTTGGGTGGTTGTTTGATTTTCGTGAAAGCCTGTTCCTTTAGTGGTATAAAAACAAATGTGGTTATAAAATTTGCCAGATTTTCTTATTATAAAAATAACTCAAAGAGCTTGTTTTTGAGGATGTTTTTCTCCATGTTAATCTTCTCTTTCACTTCTGTTCACTTTCACCGTAAAAGAAAAAAACAATAGGAGGCTCAGAAAAGACACTGAGGTAAGCACTGCATGTAAAAAATTATGCCTGGAATGAATTAGATATGAGCAGATTGAATTATTTAACGGCCTCAGTATCACGTCACAGCCCTGATTTCATCTGAATTATTAACGCTCATCTCACAGTGAAGGTCGATTAAAATTACCTGTTATTTACCGCGCAGCAACACTTTCCTCAAAGGCACACAGGTATCTCACCTGTGTGACACAGGTGGAGATGCAGCCCTGACTGTGCGCCCATAGAAGTCTGACACAGCCGGGCACAAGTCCACAACCCACCTGTGCATCATTAACTATTCCCAAGACCGCTCACCTGTCTGTGCTGGCAGTCTGAGACTGCAGGGAGAAGAGTGAATGAGTCCTAGAGTGTCTCTCTATATCTCTCCCTCACTCTCACTTTCTCGCTCTGTCTTTCTCGCTCTCTTCTGCTACGCCTCCGCCTGTCGATTGAACTTATGATCCCTTCCCATGGTGCTTCGTTTGCAGACGTTGCCAAAACATCGACGACAATGGTGAGAATTAAAGTTCTCATGCGCTTCCCTAACTGCCCTGACAGACAGCATAGAAACAGTATCAGTGCCAATGGCTGCTATTAACTAATTGATTTCAAATCATTGTCATCATAGGCTGCGATGCAGTGGAAGGTTTTTAATCGTCGTGTAGATTTCGTGTTAAGTAGATTTGATAATTACTACCATCACGATTGTCATCTGCCTGATGAATGATAATAATTATGAAGAAAGATGAATATGATTGTTAAAAAAAGCCTGGATACGTACACATAATACCAATTACACAGTTTTTATTTTAATGGAAAGCTGTTGAGTGGTGGAACGATTTGGATTTGCAATAATTTAGGTCTGAAAACATTTTTATGTCCACTCCTGTAGGCCAGAGCAGAGAATGAGTTTCCCAGCCAATCATGTTGCTTGCTTCAGTCCTGTCAGGGCCTGCAGCTGCCATCACACTGAGAAAAACAAACAGTACTAAAATGAGCACTGCTACAATTACCTAATTTCACAAGGATGTAATTAAGGCTTTCTGTTGCTTCTCTCTTTTTCGCAGTTTTTTTTTTCTAGAAAGACGATCGATGGAATGACAACAGAGACAGTGATGTTGCATCATCTGCATCAGGTCTGATTGCCTTGTCCTGTTCTCTGCCTCATTTTTATCGCATACAATGCTGTGCAGCATCGAGCTGGTGGATCAGTGAGCATTATAAACGGGGCGAGAACCTCGCGTGCTCCGCGCGATTTGCCCGCCGTCACCCACTGCCTGGGCTGCCTGCCGCCCTGTTTTGCGACAGCAGGTGTCTGACAGGTAATTTGCAGTCAATTTATCCTCCGTCTAAAACGCCGTGACGGTGCGGGAAGCTGGGCCCTGGAGGGTCAAAGGTCATCCCCGGACGTGTTGTACAGAATGTCAGCGCAGCAGATTGCTTTGACAATTGAGGGCGCGAGGAGAAATTTGCCTGCGGCCGAACGGTGCACGCAGTAGCAGTGCAGTCCTGTGATTTCCAGCGTCTCGCTGCTCCGTCGTTATATATGCATGGACTTAAGATCATGAAAAATTGTGCTCCAGCTTCAGTGAACATATCCATATCCACAAGCCTGTGAGGGTATTTCACCAGGTGTCCTGTGCTCTGTTAACAGACTCACTAGTTAAAAGACTCGCGTCAGGGTTTTCCCGAGAGAGCAAACGTGTTCTCTGAGGAGTTATGGAAATTTTCACAAGATTCCTTACTCCCTTTTCACACTGTCACCTGCCCTCACTAAGCCCCAGAAGACCATTAGAGACGCCAATCAAAAGGACGGAAAGAAAGCGTCAGACACTCCTCTTTCAGAAAGCGCGCTCGATCGTTCCCAGAGCAGGAACAGTCTCTGAAATCAGACTCTCTCTCTTTCTCGCGTCGATCAAAAGACGGTCGGCTTTATTGTTTAGCCTCCGTCTTCAGAGCCCAGGCGGTGATTTTCGGCAGAAATCTTTTCAGTTAAAATGAAAAAAAAAGCTCAGAGAAATAAACTCCTGAAGTCGCGGCGAGACGCGTCGCGTGATGCGTGGAGCCGCGGGCTACCTCCATATGTGCCTCCACCTGCGTGGGTGGGGGGTTCGATCCCCTCCATCGCGCTCCGTTGAGATCCTCCTCTCTTCGTTACCCTCTCTGCTTTCAACTGTCTAAATAAAAACCAGGAGTACTGGCTGTCCTGCAGAACAAAAACTTTTTAAAACCTGCTGTAAAAAAAAATAAAAAAAACTGTTTGCTCCTCAACTTTTTATGTTTATTTTATGAGACAGTCGCAATATTTTATGCATAAATGGCTGTTCTTTGGCAGATCCCAAAGTGACAACGCTTTGATGGAACTGAGGGCTTTGAGGTATTCCACAGTTTTGTGGGTTCGGAGATGCCTCTGTACCTCTGGATATTCATTACCACAATAGGAAATGTGAAATCACAAAAAGGAAGCCAATGTGCCAAAGTGCACAGGTTTCTGTGGGAACCCAGAACCCCAAATATCCTAAACGAGCACAGAGTCTCTTTTCAGGTCTCCAGACGTGTGTCACCTCACTCGGGACGGGTACATTTTGATTAGCATGGCGATGCAGGAGCACAGTTTGCTCCCTCAGTTTTGGCAATCTTTAGATCATCACCTGTTGCCAGTTTAAGCGGCACGTGAGAATACCGGTCAGGTTCAGGTGTCATGCGTCTGTTAGTGACGGCTGCTTTTCCATGGGTCTTTCTGCTGGGCATATGGATTTAATTTTAACAGCCGAATGGAGAAAAAAAAAATTCTGTTGCGCTAAAAAAAAAAAAAACACCTCTACAGTTGTCTGGAGATGATGCATTCTTGGCAGATTGTTGAAAAAATGAAATTATGATTAGTTCTTTTTTCCTCTGAAAATGCTACTGACTTTCGCCAATTTGACAGTTTAAATCTTATATCAAAACACCTAATCTTATTAAAAATGAAATTATTAAAAAAGGCATCCCCCTTGCAAAATGAACCCAAGGGCCCAATCATTCATCTTAGGATCACGACTGCATTATTTATTTATTTATTTATTTATTTATTTTTAATTTCTTTGTAAGTAGTGTGAGTGTTTTTGGATATTTTGTCACTGAATGGTTTGACTGGGCCTTCTTTAGCTCTGTAGATGAGGGCAGTGTATGCCGTAACTGCTTTTCAGGTAAATTTTATTTGATCACAATATCTAACTTAATAAATATCACTGCTGAGAGGTACCGATACTTTTTTTGGCCCATAATCTATCACACCTGTCCTTGATTTTGACTGAAAAGAGAGTGTTGTGCACTTATAAGGTTCACACTGAAATGGTAAATTCAGTGTTCACTTAAACCAACCCTTATGTTCTGTTTCGGGGTCCAGTGATGCCAGAGACTTCCTAATAGCACAAGAAATACGCTTATCGTTTTTTTTTACCAGCTTGATATTTAATTTTTTTTTTCCCAAATTTAAAGGTTTATCAAGTGGAAATTTTCAGTGACAGTTTGTAAACACAACATTCAAAATTGGCTCCTCCTCCCTGGCTCAACAATGCCAGAATCACTACCCTGTAGAACAGTGCTATGTCCCGCCCACACATCCTCCACACTGTTATTGGCTGGGAGCTACACACCCACTGCCCAAAGCTTGATGCCCAGAAACATCCTGTACAGAGTAAAAGAATAAAATACAGGCAGATGGCGGGGTCTCTATAGATACAGCCACTCCCTCTCACTTCTAGTGGGTCATAAGTGATGATTGAGAGGGATTAATTCTGTGTGAGTCTATATATTGTTTTATTTGGAAAATTATACTCCGTATCCCTTTAATGATAACTTCTTCTAAACATGGTTTTAAATGACAAGTTTCAGAACTGTTTGATAAAAAAATATACATAACTTTTGTTACTTGACCCCGTAAAGCCAATTCCAACCGAACACAATGGCTAACTTTTGAAGTTTCCATTTCTGATAAAATGATACCGAGTGCTTCCATTACCGTTTAATTTGAGGAAGAGAGAGGAGCAACCAAAGGTGTAAGCAGTCAAACTTTGGTCAAAAAGAGATACATTTTTAAAAATCCTGGTCATTGAGAGGTATATGGCTATCCGGGTTCCCAACCCTGGTCTGGGAGTGCCACAGAGTTTGTCCTGGACCCCAGCTGATGACCCAAGCAACCTGTCTCTGCCTCTCTGTTTTCAAGCTGAAATCAGCAACCAGTTTACAGCCCAGGTGAGGTGTGTTACTCGAGTGGTCGGCTGGTGTAGCTGATTAATTATTTAGACGTAACAGAGCCGGCACAACATGTAATCTTCCACGTGTAAGGCTCAGGAAAACTGCCTGGGAGTGTAAACAAACAGCATGAAAGAGAGCTGCCATTTGTACTGGAAACTGATACAGGTCATATTGGTTATTCTGCAAATTTTTTTGCTTACTTTTTGGAGATTTTTCCTTCATTCTGAGATGGGGGCCTTGGGGGAGGTCATGGGTGGTTGTCATTTAACATTAATTCAGTGTGTGTGTTTGTGCATGTGTGTGTGTGTGTGTGTGTTTCTCTCTCTCTCTGTATGTGGATTGAGAAAAACATGTCACACACTCACATCATACATTTTTCCTCCCTTGTTTGGAGAGTCATTTGTTCTCATTGAAAACCTATGTTGGAGTACAGGAACAAAGTGATTTCCAAGATTAATGATAGCAGTTATTTGTTGCTAGGTAACCCCACATTGTGGTTGGGTTATGTACCAGTATGCTCCACTTGAGAGTAATAAAGTGATTCTACTCTGATTGGTCGGTTATAATGTACTTGCAGCTTTGGCCATACTGCATGAGAGTGATATTTCAGACGGCAAAAATATGCTTTTTTATAAGCAGAAAAATAAGATTATGATTAAAAATTTGTCTCACTTAAAGATATTTAATACTTGCGCGTACATATGTTCTGAGTGGATGACCTGAACGCCAACATGGGCACTGTGGTTGAGGAAGGGCACTTAGAGGCTCGGGAGCCATTTTGGCTCGAATAAATTAATGAAATAGGTTTTAAATTAATGAAATAAATGCATGTTTGTAGCGCGCAGTCTCTGCGGTCGTCTCCCATCTGACTCATTGTTCCCTCTGAAGTGCCAGAGGCTTTTGCAAGCAGATGCACTCCCAGTGAAGGAGAGAAAACACAAGAAATTCTTTGCAGAAAAGAGCTTTGAGATGAAACAGGACTATTATCTTACATGAACATATAATTATCATCCCACTGAGGTCATGTTCAGTCTCTACAGTGCCTTCCCACCACACAAGCACACACACGCACAAACACAGCCATGCACACACACAAGCACGCACACACACACACACACACACACACACACACACAAACATGTACACACTCAGCCACGCATGCACATTAACACACACCCATATACACACACACAGACACACACAAACGTTCATTTTAAGGGCTTTTTTTTTTTTTTTTTTTGGTTTCTCATTTATAAAACCAGATGTGATCAGCCTTAGGTTTACAATTAGAATTATAAGCAGTTTCCCATTATTTTTCATGATAAGTTTTGATTAAATCTGTGTGACACACATAACAGAATCTGTTCCAACAAGCAAAGTCCTTGCAGCAACATTTCTGTTACTGAAATGCAATGTCAAATCCACATTTCTGCACCTATAGGACACAGCCTATCTTTTTCTCTATCGAAAGTTTAGTGTACTGGAGGACTGCAGAGTACCATAAGGAAAAAGTTTGATTTTACCTTGAGACAACTGTTTTCCAAGTGCTTTTTCTATGAAGAAAAATGCTACTAATTTTTTGATCATTTCCCAAGGACAAACCAACTGATAACATCACAAGACTGCATTCCTGTTTTTTTTTTTTTTTCTTAATTCGCGATTCATTGCGTGATTTAGCTTCTACGTACAAAACATCTCCTGAAGCTTTTTTAGCACTGGTGTTTTTTCAAGCTCAAATTATAAATTAAAATGAATTCCAAACCCACTCTATTTTTGCATGTTACCCAGTTTTTTTTTCTCTCTCTGTCTGTTGTTGATTTATTATGGATGGGGTCAGTAGCCCCAAATTTTGACGATATCCCACTATTTTATCATAATATTTTCTTCTTTTTAGAAAGTGTTTTCACTAAGGGGGCTTGGCTTGTGGAGCTTATTCAGTCAGACAAATGGAAACATTGCCTGGCATATCTGCACTGCTCCACCCCTCTGTAAGATGGGCTATTTATGCCACTCCCCTGCTCTGCCTCTCATGCAAAAAAAAAAAAAAAAAAAAAGAATTTGCCTGCAGCATTGCTGCATCACTCATTTGCTGCTTGTTAACATTGCTCCTCTACCTTGGTATCTACTTGTGGGCTTTGAACATACTCCTATGTAGAGTTTGGGGGGGCTGGAGATATCCAGACTCCCTGTGATCTTCTCATCAAGCTCAATAGGCTTCAAGATGAGTCACGGTCAGCCTCTCACTCCAATCTATTTTTGTGTCTGCTGTATTTGTGCTGTAATCAAAACTGCCATGGGGAGTCGGCCGAATTAGATACATTGTCTTTGATTCATTAAGCTCTGTTCATCGGCACCTAATTGCATTTGTAATATTGAAGAAAACGAAAAAAGTATAATAATGACGTTTCAGTGAGACAGGAGAACCTGGAAAAACAGCAGAAAATCAATAAGGGGGCGGCACGGTGGCGGAGTAGGTTGCAATTCCGACTCACAGCAAGAAGGTTGTAGGTTCAGATCCAGCCAAGGACCTTACAGTGCGGAGTTTGCGCGCTCGTCCTGTGTTTGTGTGGGTTTCCTTCGGGTATCACAATCAAAAAGCTGTTCATGTCAGGTACATTGGAGACTCCAGATCACCCATAGGCGTGAGTGAATGGTGTGTGCGCCCTGCGATGGATTAGCGAGCTGTCCAGGGTGTGTCCCTGCCTTTCAACCATAGTCAGCTGGGATAGGCTCCAGCTTCCCTGTGTCCACAACAAGGTGGAGGCGCCATAGAAAACAGAACTGAGTGGCTGGATTGGCAAAAAATTCCTTCCCTAATGGAGTAAGAGGAAAGACATTTCCCTTGATTCATGGCGGCCATTTTCACGCCATGTTCCGCGTATCATTACCGCTCAGATATATTTCTATTATTCAAGTGACAGCAGAGTCATAACACATTGCTGCTAACAACCCAGTGATGGTCCTGATTGGCTGGCTGCCATGCCAAGGCCACCAGCTCATTTTCATGGGTGCCGTAATGTCTGCTGCATATTAATACAGTGTAAAGATGATGGAGAAATCGGACGATATGGATGAGATGGAGTGAACAGCTGTGCTATAATGCACTGCTATATCGTAATGTACAGTGCAGTCCAGAAGTGTTTGGACCCTGACTTTTTTTTGCTTCTTAGCTTTGTAGTCCAGTGCTTTGCATTTATATTTTGTGAATTATGTGGGAATCACACTCTTTTTACACTGTGCAAACACTTAACGTTTGCACTGTTAGCACACAGATGTTTATGAATATTATTGTAATCTACTTTGTGCTTTTTGCCTCTGAGACTTACAAGGCTCGCGGGGGAGACAAGCGCTCACAGTAGTTTGAAGTCTGCATTAGGTGTGAATGTTAACTGAAGCCAATCTGTTGAGTTTGCACATTTGCCGAGTTTTGTGGGCTTAATTAGGCTAATTACAGCGGATTTCGGTATGCGTTGATAAGACATTGTCGCACTGAACCTAATTGAAAGTAGTTTCTGTACACCACTGCGAGCAGCTGCGGCACTAGACAGCAAAGTGTTTACCATTCAGTTTTGATTCTCTCAGTCTTTTTCTTTTTGTCTCCTTCGCTCTCTTTCTCAAACTTAGACCAATCAGCCTATGGATGAGCATAATCACTAACTCCCGGATATGTCATTTGCCATCCTGCGCATGTGACCAAATTAGAGCCATTCTCGTGGACAATATAATGAGCCTTGTTCCATATGGTAGAAACCTCTAAATTTCAGTTGTGAAGTTTGTCTATTCAAATCAGACATGTCCCCCCCCATTAGCTGCATTTATATGCATGAACTTGCAAACGATGATTGAGCAATGATTGCCCATGTAGAATTCTGATTTTTTTTTTTTTTGGTTAGTTTAGATGCTTGACAACAATAATATTTTACTTTGGGAGGCAGTTGAATAAATTACGGCAATTAAATATATTTTGTGCGCGCAATTATGTGGGACAGCCTGCATGAAATACAGTCAGGTTCATAAGGCTTTGGACAGTGACGCCGTCTTCATAATTTTGGCTCTGTACATTGACACAATAGAACTGAATTTAATGAAGATGTGCTTAAAGGGTTGACCTTGAGCTTTCATTTAAAAATTTTGCAAAAAATACAGCAATTGATGTAAAGGAATTCCATCCATTTTCATACATAGGCCCCCAATTTTAGGGGATCAAAGTGCGTGGACAAACTAACATCAAACATTTAAATAACAAAACAATTGAATAAAGATTGTAAAATGTTGTTGCAAATCCTTTGCAGTCTATGACTGCCGTCACCACCTCTGTCCTCAGTTCCTGCTTTTTATTGTGATTCGAGAGCAGAAACTGAAATACATGCTCTATTGGATTCAGCTTTGGTGACTGACTTGGCCATTGCAGAGAACTCCTCTTGTTTTCCTTTAAGTCCAAAGGTGCTTCCACAGCATGCTCTGGGTCACTGTCCATGTGTACAGCAAACTTCAGGCTGAATCTGTGCTGAAAATACAGTCCAATACTCTTCTGAATTCACCTTGCTACTTTTGTCAAGAGACACAAAACTAACAAATTCCATTGGAAGCCATACAGGCTCTAAAATGACCATTACTCACTGCTGAGGCATATGCTTTGGTTCCCTTTCATACTGTTCCCCCGTTGTCCAGGAACAAATGAATATTCACCTTATCTCTCCAGAGGATATTCTTCCAAAACTGTACGGCACTTTTTTTGGCAAATGTCCTGATTTTTATGCTCAACAATGGTTGAAATTTTGAGGTCATCCTGCTGCATTTACTCTGATGAAGTCTTCTCTTAATTGCTGACATTGACAGAGATATGCCTACTTCCTGGAGATTGTCCTTGATCTGGCTATTTGTTTGGCTGGAATCTAATTATTCTGTCATCCACCACTGCTGGTATCCATTGTCTTTCAGGTCTTAAAATGTTCTTGAGCTCTCCAGCAGATTTTTTTTTTTTTTTAAGAATGAACCAAACAAATGACGTTTGCTATTTTGTATGTTTTGTTTTTTTTTGTCAACCAAACCACTCATAACTATCAGGACTTCATATTAAGAGCCAACAATAACAGATTCCAAATGTAAATGCAACATTTTAAATCAGTTCTCCACCTTTCATCTGTTTACTTGTAAATAAAATAATGAGAGGATGGCATAAACCTGGCCGTGGAACAGCGGCGATTCTCCTGTTACTTTTGATCCATTAAAAATGAGGGGACCACATGTTAAAAGTGCTGTAATTCCAACACCATTCTCGCGATTCAGAGATTAAGGCTGGAACTTAGCACTTTGAGCCCATATTCATTATTTAACGTAATCTCATATAATATATGGTAGAGTGCTAAAATAACAATAACATTGTCAGTGTCCCAATATTTATGGGCCTGACTTTATATACTGTACCTGCAGAATGTATGCACTTTAAGTTTAAACATTTTTGATCACGAGTCTTATAAACATCCACTTTCCTTCCAGGTAGAACAGCTTTAGAAGCTAATATCATGTTGGAACGTCAGACTGTAAAACATAATTGCTCCGCTGCGATCAGAAGCAATTAGGCATCTATTTTTCTGCAGTCTGATCAAAGGTGCAGACAATTACAGGAGTGAGGTAACAACACCCTGGAACACATCTTAATTGCTCCCCAAAAGTTGTCAGAGGAAACAAAACCATCTGTAATGGCTTTTCACATCACACAATCCAGCTGAATTATTTCTCAAATAAAAAATGCCTCTGTCAGGATATGAGTAATGGGAAGCCAAACATAGATAGAGGCATAATTGATGGCTTTGTGGCATTCTGGCAGGTAATTGGCGCAGTGCAATTATGATTACCCCTTAGAAATTCATTCTCCATTTATACTTAATCTTCTGAACCAATTTATAAATATTATCTCTAAAGTATGATGTATGTATGTTCAGTCCTCAAGTATTTGGACACTGAAAATGCTTTTAATTGTTGTTGTTGGTTGTTGTGGGTCCACCACATTAGATTTGGGATGAAACAATAAGCAAGCACTGACTGCAGGCTTGTGGGTGATTACATAAGCAATATGTACCTTTTATATCATTTTTATACAGTACTTAGTTTAAAACAGACTGTATATACTATACATAGCATTTCACACATCGCAGCCTTCTATGGTATGAAATGGCCAACTGAGTGTCAATACATCATAAGTTGTAAAAAAGAAATTCAGTTGAATCTACAAACACAGACATCCACACACACTCACGAATAGATACAGGAAAAGAACAATGGAAGACATATCCAGAGCTTTAAAAACAGTTTTCCTAACCAATCATTCTCCTGAATGTACAGCACAAATCAATTCATGTCCTTTTTGTCAAACAGAAATTAAGCTTGATGGGAAGATGTGCTAATGCTTCACGCGGGTAGCTGGATTATCCCATTGGTCATGAACCTGAAAAGAGATTTGCCTGAGTGGTACTGTCTTTAGTTTTTACAACGTAGATGGGTGTTTCAGGCCAATGATATGCTCAAATTCCTGTTTCACCCCAGAAAAACAGACTCATGCCCCGCAAGGCTTAATTCACCAAATCACTAATCCACAGACTCAAAATCACTGGGTAAATGACTCTTGTTTAAGTGAATATAATGCCATAAAACATTAGTGTTTACACTTGGCCACTGTGCTGCATTTTTACAAATCGTATTTATATGCTTTTTTTGCCTAACAGCATTGCAGTGCTATCCCTGAGCAACTTCAGATGAGATAAAATTATCACTGTGTTTTATGAGAGAACAAAAACACAAGACTGGGCCATTCATCCCAACCAAGCTTGCTGTTTTCCTACCTCAAAAGTGTACCTTGTACCATACTAAGTGAGACTCTATCTCCTGGGAGAAGCCTGCCTGAAGAAATTGAATTGACCTGAGAAATGGGTTCAGACTCAAAAATAACCAGAATAATTACCTGGCAGCTTATTTTTAGGCTAAGACCCTAGAATGTATGTACTGGAGCCCGTTTGCCGCTCACGGACCACAGCATCTTGGCTTAATTAGTCACAAGGGGCTGGACCCTGTTACTTTTTTTGAACAGCTCTGTATATGTCCAGATTGTTCTACAGGACTTCGTAATTCACTTTTCCTCAGTGAAACAGCTGACTATAAATACAAACACTCAAGATCACCAATTAAAAAAAGCTGGAAAACCAAACCACCAAAAGCTTAATTCCTCTAACCTCTTAAAGCTGCTTTCCCCTAACATCTTAAAGCTAAACTCCCCCAACCCCTTAAACCTGAACTCCCCTAACATCTTAAAGCTAAACTCCCCCAACCCGTTAAACCTGAAGTCCCCTAACATCTTAAAGGTAAACTCCCCCAGCCCCTTAAACCTGAACTCCCCTAACATCTTAAAGCTAAACTCCCCCAACCCCTTAAACCTGAACTCCCCTAACATCTTAAAGCTAAACTCCCCCAACCCCTTAAACCTGAAGTCGCCTAACATCTTAAAGGTAAACTCCCCCAGCCCCTTAAACCTGAACTCCCCTACCATCTTAAAGGTAAACTCCCCCAACTCCTTAAACCTGAACTCCCCTAACATCTTAAAGGTAAACTCCCCCAACTCCTTAAACCTGAACTCCCCTAACATCTTAAAGGTAAACTCCCCCAGCCCCTTAAACCTGAACTCCCCTACCATCTTAAAGGTAAACTCCTCAGCCCCTTAAACCTGAACTCCCGTAACATCTTAAAGGTAAACTCCCCCAGCCCCTTAAACCTGAACTCCCCTACCATCTTAAAGGCAAACTCCTCAGCCCCTTAAACCTGAACTCCCGTAACATCTTAACGGTAAACTCCCCCATCCCCTTAAACCTGAACTCCCTTACCATCTTAAAGGTTTTTTTTTATTAGATTTAGTTATTTTTACACCTTCTTCTGAACTAGAATAAAGCATTTACACATAATACTAGAGACTTAGTGGGGTAAAAGAGGATTTTGCCATTTTTCGCCCCCTCGATATGAAATATAAATCACCATAACTCACAGACCCAAAGTGCTAAACCAAAACTTTTAGTTTAGTAGACTTCCTGATATGTATACAGACTTCTGTCAAAATTTCATGAGAAAAGCTCCACAAATAAGTGAGATATAGTGCCTTAAATGATAGCAATCGGGGCAAAAATCAGGTTTTGAGAAAATCCAGGTTAAAGTCAAAGTACACCTACAAATCATTGTAACAGTCAACTTAGAACATTAAAATGCCTCTGACGCATAAACTTCTCCCTCCTGCTCCCTCTGATTGTCCTGTTCTTGAGCAGATTGAAGTGCTTTGCTCTTTCTTTTGGCTTTTTCAGAGTCTAGGTTGGCCTTCTCTGCCCCCTGGCATGACGCATCCACCTGCTCTTAATTATGAATGATTAAACTTTTAATTAAGACCAAAATTAAAATTTTGATAAAAATTGTGAAAAACCATAATTTTTTGGGTTTCTCCTCCCCTTAAACCTGAACTCCCTTACCATCTTAAAGGACAACTCCCCAAACCCCTTAAAGCTGAAACCACCCTAACATCTTAAAGCTGAACAACTGGCATAACTTTTTAAAGTGCACCTATTATGGTTTTTCATTTTTTAAATGTCTTTGTGTGTATCCTATAGTTATATGTGCATATAAAATGTCTGCATCCGAAAATAATCCAAAGTCGCCACCAGAGGAAGTTCTCTCCCCCACACAACATACTACTCCATAGCTGCCTGACACTCCCCGATAGCATTCTGCCATTTTATCCCTCAGCTGGTTACGTCACCAATAAAACTTTTGTGCCAGGCAGCCAGGTTGGAACACCCTTGAATCAAGCACTTTATGACCACGAATGCTGCCACTTAGAGTGTGCGATATAAAATCCAATTTGTATGGACTTCCAACGGAAGAAGTGAAGAGGCAGTGGCAGTTTTGTATTACCGTCATTTTACTTATGGCTGCTTTGTGTCCTGAACACAGTTCAACGGTTCCTCCTGGAAGATGATGCCATGCCCACTTTGTTGGGACCTGGAGTTTCATGTTGGTTTTGTGTTTGTTGTGTAGCGAGGACATAATGCTAATGCTTCATTAGTGTAGCTCATCACATGTTCAGTAATTATGGTAGTTTATGCCGTCGTGTCTTGTGCCAAAGTTCCCTAGTCCTTTTCTTTATTTTGTAAGGCTCCTGCACATCTTTCAGAGTTAGTATGAGTTCGCAGGTACAATCTGTTTTCATGTTTGGTTCTCATTTTAACGTAAAAAGTGTAATATTAATTGCGCAAGCCTTGCCATTTTTCTATGGAATTTCCCATTGGATACTGTCAGCATCATGCTAAGCGAGGATAAGTGTCTACTGAGCAAGTTATACTAGAAACTGGCTTGCAGACAGTATTGCAACTATAAGTAGCTCTGAAGCAGCAGACCAAGTAAGTTGGGAGGCAAATATATTTTTCTTTTATTTGTGAATGAAGCACACATGACTGTTTTAGTTGAAGTTTTTTGAGAATTCTGCAATCATATTGTTTTGAGCAGAGGTGGACATTCCAGGGATCAGAAAGTATAAGTCCGGCCATGTTTTACCTCCAGCCATGAGCTCAGGCAGCTGATTTTCCTAATTAGTTCAACCTCTGGGCTGAAGAGTTGCTGCAATTCTTAGATACAGGCAGTTGCAGCAAAATACTGGGATGGACTTTTACTTTCTGGGGCTGGATTGTCCACCTCCAGTTTTGAGAGGTGACCACATTGTAATTCTGAGAAAAAGATATGGGACTTGAATTACAGATAAAGCACAACTGAAATACATATTTTTTTGTAAAAATAAAAACTAGCAGAGGTGAAGGAAGAAAAAACACAACCTGTTGCCTGCCTCATTATTTTCCTGTCGTTCGCAGAAAAATTTAATCTAGCCACCGTCCCCAAACCTAGAGCTGAAATTCATTTATGGTAAGGGGCAGGACACTTCTGACACACGCGCTGCGGTTGACCAATCACAAGTGAGTGGTCTAGCTGACCAATCGTCCCCTTAAAGCTGAGCTCTCCTCATCCATTAAAGATGAACTCACCTAATGCCTTAGAGCTGAACTCCCCTAACCCCTTACAGCTGAACTCCCCTAACCCCTTAAAGCTGAACATAATTCAAAGTGGAACTAAACTCCATATGTTTTCACTGTTTTGTGATCAGCATGAATTAGACGAGAGGCCTCTGGGTTCTGATACACCTGTTTGCCTTTGTTACCTGCCTGCCCTCGAGACAACCGCTATCACCTGTTTCTCGGCTCTGTTCATTAAAGTAGAAGTAAACGTATGAACAATACAAGTGAATGCTTAGTTTTAGAATCAAATTGGGTCCTCAAGGAGAATATTTTTTTCCCTGTCCCATTACTGGTACGTTTGTTTACCTTGAGCAAGAATACAAACACAACGCAAAATGCATTTTTATCATTTCAGAGTGATGGTCTGTGGGCTGTCCACTGTTTTAAGGAGTGAGAAATCGATGTCGGAGATGTAACTTTCACAGCAGACTTAAGCATTCTAGGCCTCCATAAAACACAGTGAAAAGTGGAAGAGGAATTTTGGCAATATATAAACCCATAAGCATCACATTGCTGAACGCTGGTATGGAATTTTTTTAAAAGACGTGAATAGATGGTGTATACGCTGTGTGATTGTAAGGGTTTTTTTGTCAACAGTAGACACATAATCAGGCGGGGCAGATTTAAGAAGGAAATCAATTAAGAATCGTCAAAAAAGAAAATGGTTACTGAGAGAAAAGGCTGAAACAGAAAGAAAGGACAGAGAGAGATATGTAACAAACTGAGATATAGAATTCATTGAACCAAGACGACAGAGTCACTATCCCCCGCCACAATCAAGGCTGTAACTCCGTAAAAAATATGCTTTGACGTCTATTTTCGAACTCAGCGTAGATCATGACTAGCTTATTAAGCACTCAAAATTTCACGCATCTAGGTATACTAGTTTCAGAAAAATTTTGTTCCCATTGTGGCCCAGACGGACAGATGGACGGGCAGACAGACCCTAATCCAATATCCCCATTCCACTTTGTGGCGGGGGACAATAATGAGTGAGTGAGATTGGGAAAAATAACAAATGGGCAAGAAACTGATTGTTAGGGATGGATTCATGAAATGGGTGAGAGCAGGAGGGAGGGATGGAATTAGAAGAGAGAGAAAGAGAGAGAGAGACGCAGTGAGCTATGGTGTGCGCCCTGTTGTCAGTCTCTGCGGCAGTGACTCAGAACAGATGATCAGTGCAGGGTGGAACTAGCCTGACAGGGGGAGCCCTGTCACCTGCTCAACCCTGGCCTCCCCTGTCACCTGAGCAGCCAGGCAAAGTGTGTGCGCTCCAGTGTTCTTCCATCCATCACACTGACCTCGCGTCCTAAACCCCCGCTGTGCCGTCGCGCTACTGCCAGGGCGAGGAACGCAAGTGCGACGAACGGACCGGAGGACTGAGCTGCCAAATGCTGTGTCGCCCAGAGCTTTAAAGCGCCCTGGGATTGCTAATAACATGAACTTGACGTCACAAATAATACAACTCCAATTCTGAAATATTTGGGACGAATTGTAAATTGTGAATAAAATCAAAATGCAATGACTTTCAGATCACATGAGCCAATATGTTATTTACAACAGAACATAGATAACATTTCAAATGTTGAAACTGAGATATTTTTAATTTTTATCCACAAAATGAGCTTATTTCAAATTTTATGGCTGCAACAGGTCTCAAAAAAGTTGGGACACAGGCAAAAAAGGGCTGAAAAAGCTACTAATATATAAGAGAATCAGCTGAAAGAACATTTAGAAAGTAATTAACACCTGGCATCAGGTGTGTAACATGATTGGCTATAAAAGCGATGTCTTAGAGAGGCTGAGTCTCTCAGAAGTAAAGATGGCCAGAGATTCTCCAACCTGTGAAGGCTTGCATAAAAAACTGTGGAACACTTTGAAAACAATGTTCCTCAATGTCAAATTGCAAAGGCGTTGAAGGTCTCATCATCGACAATGTAAAACATCATCAAAAGATTCAGAGAAACTGGAAAAATCTCTGTGCGTAAGGGACAAGGCCGAAGACCTTTACTGGATGCCCGTTATCTTCGGGCTCTCAGAGAACATTTGGCGAATAATTAAACGAAAAGTCGTCAAAGGAGACCCAAAACTCTCCAGGAGCTGGAAGCCTGTATTAAACAAGAGTGGGATCAAATTCCAATGGCTAAACTCCAGAAACTTGTCTCCTCAATGCCCAGACGCCTCCACTCTGTGTTAAAAAGAAGAGGGGATGCTACACCATGGTAAACAGGCCCCTGTCCCAACTTTTTTGAGACCTGTAGCAGCCATCAAATTTGAAATGAGCTGATTTTGTGGATAAAATTGTAAAATTTCTCAGTTTCAACATTTGCCATGTTATCTCTGTTCTATTGTGAATCAAATACTGGCTGGTGTGATTTGAAAGTCATTGCGTTTTGATTTTATTCACAATTTACACTTTGTCCTAACTGTTTTGGAGTTGTATGAATGCATTGCGATTCTACGTGAATGAGGATGCATGCAAATTAGCCTGCAAATGCACCGAGTTTCTTTAAGGCACTTGCTTGCAGATGCAGTGAATGTGACACTGCCCAGAGGTTGAAAGCGCCCTAGGATTGAAAATGCAGTGAACCTGACAATGCACAAATCATGTGAATGTTCTGGGATTGCAAATGAAAGAGGATGCATGCAAATGCATTGAGTTTTTTAAGATGCTTGCCTGCAAATGCTGCGAATTCCACAATGCACAAATCTAGCTAATGTACTAGGATTGCAAATGGACTTGAGACACATGGGACTGATTTTGCTAATGCTCTGATTTTGCAAACACTCTAAGCTTGCAAATGCACTGACCTAGTAAATGTTGTAAAATTACCAAAGCACGAATCATGCTAATGCCCTGATACTGCAAATGTAGAGTTTACAAATCCTCTAATCTTGGGAAAGCTCAAATTCTGCGAATGCTGTAATCCTGTTAATGGACTGAATTTGTATCAGCACTATAGATAACCAGAGTAAGTGCATATATGGTGAAGGCAATAACAATAATAAGGTGATGTAGAGGGTTATAGAACACACTGATGTTGGATTTTAAAGCAATGTACTCTAAAACAGTATTTAAACAGTGAAGGTCTGATGTTATGAGGTAAAATAGTGGTACAAGAATAAAATGGGGAGTAAAAAAAAGTGTTTCAACCAAAATAACGCTTGAATAGTTCTCTCTCTTTCACATCCTCTCTCTTTTTCTTATGTCTCATATTCTCTGTCAGTTTCCCCCCTCTCCCTCTCGCTCTTAATTCAATTCAGAATACCTTATTGGCATAACTGTATAACATCAGTGCACATTGAAAGAATTAAGAATGACACATGCAGTTTTTTAAAGAGATATCCTTTCCCCCCTTCTTCTCTTACGCTTTCTTGGCCACCAGTGAAAACTACATCAACTTCCTCGTTTCTGCTTCCATGAGAAGAGCACTCCCACAGTCTCCCATGCCAGCTTTGAGACTGTTTCTGTCATTTGTTAAGACATCAGTTTTGCGAGAATATTCTTTAGAGCAACCTGTTGACAATCTCTGGAGATCATAATTATATATGAAGACAGACAGCAAAGTGATGATGACATCTTGTTTGCTGGAGTAGACAAGACCATAAAAATTGCTTGGGCTCTCGTAAGCCTCTTGTCTCTTTCTTTCTGGGCTGTTCTCTCTCTCTCTCTCGGATACCCAACTGCCCCTTGTCATCCTTTAAACAGCTTCTTCTCATCGCTTAAAGTGCTCTGATTCAGCTCTTAAATTTCCCGAGCTTCCCAATCTCGCTCTGTCCTGCCTTAAAATCCACACTCCACGGTCAACAGTACTGGAAACTCAAGGGTTGAATGAGACAATTATGTTCTTATCACAATGTTCTCTGAAGTTCAACTGACAAGTTGGCACATTCATGACCACTACCTCCCAGCAACATTTGTAATGGAGTGGCAGGCTGAAACAGGATATCTGAGGAATGTCACATCCTGCCAAAGCACCAGGCTGTGATTTGCCTGTTTATCCTGATGATTTGAATCAAATGCACAAGTCGGCTACCTCACCGATAATCAAGCGGATTATCATTCCTGTGTTGCAGCTTGCAGTGATGTCATAAACTAAGAGACTTCCAAATCTTTTGAGGTTCTGCTGTGTATTTTTTTTCCATTCCTTCTTTTATGTTTCAAAGGCCCTGGTCCACTCAGTTTAACTGAATCAGACACTTGGGGCCTTCAATATTTCAGAAACAGGCAAATGGGTCCAGAATCTCTACCAAGTCAGACATTAATGTATTGGGGCGAGACAGTAGATTTACCCAACCATGGGAATTTTTCAATAAGGAGCAACTCCATTGGTGGAGGGCAATACCTGTGGACAGTCCAATCCCTGCAGCCTGATAGTGTAGGCGGTTCCTCACTGCTCCACTAAATCTGCGGAGAGTAACAGTTAGTTGAGCGATGTAGCTAGTCTAGAGGGGCAATGGAATAGGTGCTTTCAATATTATAACGGAAAAAAAGGTGAACAGATGAGACAAATCTGAAATGGTGGTCTGACGTTGGTATTCGACAAAGCCCGCCATGTTTAGATTAAATCAAATACAGTGCATGCCTTCATTGAACCAAACTTCCTCATAACCCCTTACAAAGAGAGGGAAAAAAGTGAGCTCATTTGCTGGTAATAATTTGGTCTCAGTCTCTCTGCCTTTCAAGGACGGACATCAATCTCTCACATTGAATTATGCGTCACACAAAGAAAGTAGTACCATGGAAACAATGCTGAGATACAGGGAGACAGATGGTAGCGCTTCAGAGCGAAACATTAATAACTGGAGCAGCAAATGCACATCGTCCCAGGAAAGCGAAGATTATTGGCGAATATACGCCGTCTTCGACAGCGGGAGGTCTTTCGTCTCCGCCGAAGAAAGGAAAGGAAAGTCGTTTCACCGGCGCGATCCGAGCTCGTGATGCTGAACACGGTCCCTGAAGCAATAGCCTCACATATTGATCAAATTCTCTGAGTGAAAATAAAACAGACGCACTGTACGCATCAAAGGGAACAGGATTAAAACCAAAAAAAGAATGGCAGCATCGCACAGCATGGCGGTTCAGAACTTTTTTTTTTTTTTATAAGGGATATAACGTGGTTATTATTTCTCATGGAAATGCCAATACCATTTTCCTCACTGCTTGGCAGAGAGCTGGAGAATCCTGCTTAGGGAAGCGGAGCTGTCAATACGTGGGAACAAGGGAACAACAATGTTCCCTAAACCTCAGCGAGAGACAGGAATGGAGAGAAAAGAGAAGCAGCAGACAGGGATGGAGAGAAAGAGTAACAGAAAGAGAGGAAGAGAGTTGGAAGGGGAGAAAAGGTTGAGGTTTGCAGGGAACGATTGAGAGAGGGATAGAGGAGGGAGAGGATCTTTATTTTAAACTCTAACTTTTCACTTAAGCTTCCCCTTAAGAGGGTTTACAGTCAGAAAAGGCATATTTTTCATATCGTGGGACAATTTCACTTACATATTCCTTATCTGATGGTAATACCGCTTCACTGAAATTATATCATGGGTATATTGAGAGAAATATTCAAACCCAGGATGCCATATTTTTATGGCCACAGGATTACTCCAAATGAAAAAATGTGTGTGCAGGACTAGGAAAAGGGGTTACTTGGAATTTTTTTCCATTCTGAGATTAACGGGGTATCTCAGTGATATCCCAGTGATAGTGATATCCCAGCACTACTGTACTGTCAATTTACAACAGTTTGCTGTGCACAAATTCGCCCAATTTTTTTCTCGAAATGAAAAACTTGGACCACTCTTTGATTTTGTTGGAAAATCTCAATTTTCATAAAATGACCCAAGTGACCCCTTTTCCTAGTCCTGCACACATATCTAGATCTTGTCCATCATTTTATACACATTTCCTTGTACTGGAATCCTTGAGTTTCCAAAGGGCCCAACTCCAAGGCACACTCTTTTATAGAAAGGGAAAAATTGATCTATTTTTTTTTTTGCCCAAATGTTATGACCCATATATTTTTAGTTTATTTCTTTATGAGAGAGTGTCACTGAGATACTTTTGGCTGAAATTACAAGGAAGTTCTCCTTTTTTGTTATAAGATATGCTGACCTCTAATTCATTGGAGTTGGGCCCTTTGGAAATTCAATGATTCATTTCAGCAGGACATATTTGGGATCTCTAGAAACCTTGGGGTCTCCACTAGAAATTAAAATAGGCCTGAAGTTCCACAGGTATGAGAACAATAGCCACATTTTATGGGCCCCTATATGGGTCCGTAGGTTTTATGGGATTAACACTTGAATTGATGTGTTTTTTTTTTTTTTTTTTTTTACTCAGCTTGTCACAGATGAACACTGAGAGCAAAAACCCAAAATACAACTCAGTAAAAATCACAAAAAACACATCTGAAACCACAAATAAAAATTAAAAGTCCCCCTCCAAAAAGAAGCAACCAACACAAAGAAACAGGATAGGGGGAAAAAGGGGAAGAAGAGCGAGCATTTTTTTCATCAAGGTTTTATAAAGACTGCTCCAGCAAACTGAGTCGGAAATGTGGCCTGCAGATTTGCACTTCATTGATATGCGATGCTCAATCGGAAAGGAAGGGGAGAATATCGGCATCTTGGGCAGGGCCGCGTCCGGGGAAGCGCAGGCGATGGGCGGCGAGTTAGCCTCCATTAGCGCTGATGGCTCAGTCACAGCTGCGACACAGGGCCCCGTCCGCTTAAGACGCCCTCTACAAATATTTTTAGGAGCTCTTATCACAAAAAATGAGCATGTGTTTGAATTTAATGCCTCGCCGGGGCTCGGGAAGCAAAATGTCGGCTGAAAGTTAAGTTTTCGAACGCGAGCCAAACCTCAACAATCTCCACGCCAGGCCGCTCGCTTCCATTGGTCTCTAAGCAATCCGTTGCCAGGGGTGATAACTCACACAATGCTCGAAGAGAGGGTTCGTGCTCTGGTTATCGATGGCCGCGGTTGGGAAAGCGGAAAACATATTAAGAAATTATTCATTTGCTCAGGGACATTTAGAGCATTATCTCCACAGGCAGCTGGACTGAGTTCCCACAACTGAGTTTTAACAGCTAAGTTTTCAAACTACAAACAGCAAAGAAGGACTTTCAGGGAACACAATATACTCCACAAGTATTTGGGCTGTGACAGGCCTCCTTTTTTGTATGTTTTTTCGCTGTACGGCTGCAGCACATTGGATTTGTCTATAATAAAGATGAAGCTAAGGTTGAGATCTTCAGCATTAATTTGAATGCTTTTTCCTCCCATGTCGTGTGTACTGAGCAGGAATTGCAGCCCATTCTATATAGTCTCTGAATACTTACAGACTTCACTGTGCTGCAAATAACAACTGAAAAATACTTTTTATAGTGATTCTACCCTTACATCTATTTGTCATGGTTGTTAATATTTTCATTTTTATTTGATATCTATTTTTAGTCAAACGGGGCCACATGCAGGTGCATGGCTTTGGATGGTGTGGAGCATAAGGGTGACCCAAATAAACAGAACCAGAACTGCATGCCGAAAGACAACAGCTTGAGCTCAAGGGCTGGGGAGGGGATTCATCAACTCTGGGTGTGACACGCTCTAATAGAAAATTTCCTTTGGCAAGAATATGGACTCAATAAACACCAAAGATGTGGCTCACATTTGGACGTGAATGACGGGCCAAATCCGGCCCAAGAGTACGACAGCTATAATTTTGGAGGGATGAAGGAACAGCAAAATATAATATATATGATTTGGCTCTCATGACTTAAGTCTTTCCATATCTCAGAAGCATGTGTCATACCACATATGGCCCAAGAGTCGATGCTATCAGGGCAGCGGCTCGGCGACTAATTCGGAGTCTATGGGAACCATGCCACGGTAAACTCACGAGGAGCTCTTTTGAACCAGTGTGGCTTGGCCGTTACCATGGAGATGGCGTACAGAGGGTGGGGGAGTGACGAGTATGGTGGGGTGGGGGAGTGACGGGGGTGTTGGAGTGATCGGGGAGGTGTGGACAGATGCCGTCCTTGCAGATGGCGCAAATATGGAAACCGTGAGGTGATGGCTTCAAGTTCCCTGGTGGAGGGGGTGTAGAAAAGAGTCTCTTTAGTGATCTATCTGGCAGCGCGGAAGGTGGAGCACAACACAGATTACACTGCTCTTCTCAAAGAACGTAAATCAGGCTGAGTCACCAGCCCACCCAACGCCCGCCCATTCACGATTTTACTGCACTCATGTGCGTGCGCGTGCGTGTGTGTGTGAGCGCTCATTCACAATTTTACTGCACTCATGTGTATGTAAGTGTGTGGGTGTGTGTGTGCGTGTGCGTGCGTGGTTGTGTGTGTGTGTGTGTGACTGCTTGTTCACAATTTTGCTATCTTCATTTGTATTTGTGCGCATATGTCTGTGTGTGTATGGCCTTTCACAGTTTTAGTCCATTCATGTGCGTGTGTGTGAGCGCTCATTCACAATTTTACTGCACTCATATACAACCCCAATTCCAAAATAGTTGGGACAAAGTGTAAATTGTGAATAAAATCAAAATGCAATGACTTTCAGATCACATGAGCCAATATGTTATTTACAATAGAACATAGATAACATTTCAAATGTTGAAACTGAGACATTTTACATTTTTTACACAAAATGAGCTTATTTCAAATTTTCTGGCTGCAACAGGTCTCAAAAAAGTTGGGAAACAGGCAAAAAAGGGCTGAAAAAGCAATTAATATATAAGAGAATCAGCTGAAAGAACATTTAGCAAGTAATTAAGTTAACTGGCATCAGGTGAGTAACATGATTGGCTATAAAAGGGATGTCTTAGAGAGGCTGAGTCTCTCAGAAGTAAAGATGGCCAGAGGCTCTCCAACCTGTGAAGGCTTGCGTAAAAAAATTGTGGAATACTTTAAAAACAATGTTCCTCAACGTCAAATTGCAAAGGCTTTGAAGGTCTCATCATCGACAGTGCATAACATCACCAAAACATACAGAGAAACTGGAAAAATCTCTGCGTAAGGGACAAGGCCGAAGACCTTTACTGGATGCCCGTGATCTTCGGGCCCTCAGACGCCACTGCATCACTCACTGGCATGATTCTATCATTGACATTACTAAATGGGCCCAGGAATACTTCAAGAAACCACTGTCTGTAAACACAGTCCGCTGTGCCATCCACAGATGCCACCTAAAACTCTATCCTGCAAAAAGGAAGCCATTGTTGAGCATGATCCAGAAGTGCCGCCCTGTTCTGTGGGCCAAGGCTCATTTAAAATGGACTGTAGCAAAGTGGCAAAGTGTTCTGAGGTCAGACGAGTCCAAATTTGACATTCTTGTTGGAAATCATAGGCGTTGTGTCCTCCGGGCTAAAGAGGAGAAAGACCACCTCTTCTGTTATCAGCGTTCAGCTCAAAAGCCAGCATCTCTGATGGTATGGGGATGCATTAGTACATATGGTGTGGGACACTTGCATGTTTTAAAAAGCACCATGAATGCTGAAAGGTATATAAAGGTTTTAGAGCAACATATGCTTCCCTCCAGACGACATCTATTCCGAGGAAGGCCTTGTGTATTTCAGTAGGACAATGCAAAACCACATACTGCAGCTATTATAACAGCATGGCTTTGTAGTCGAAGAGTCCATGTGCTGAACTGGCCTGCCTGCAGTCCTGATCTTTCACCGATTGAGAACATTTGGCACATAATTAAACGAAAAGTCCGTCAAAGGAGACCCAAAACTCTCCAGCAGCTGAAAGCCTTATTAAACAAGAGCGGGATCAAATTCCAATGGCTAAACTCAAGAAACTTGTCTCTTCAATGCCCAGACGCCTCCACTCTGTGTTAAAAAGAAGAGGGGATGCTACACCATGGTAAACAGGCCCCTGTCCCAACTTTTTTGAGACCTGTAGCAGCCATCAAATTTGAAATGAGCTGATTTTGTGGATAAAATTGTAGAATTTCTCAGTTTTAACATTTGCTATGTTGTCTCTGTTCTATTGTGAATAAAATACTGGCTGGTGTGATTTGAAAGTCATTGCGTTTTGATTTTATTCACAATTTACACTTTGTCCCAACTATTTCGGAATTGGGGTTGTATATGTGTGTGTGTGTGTGTGTAAGTGTGAGGGTGTGTGTGTGTGACTGCTTCTTCACATTTTTGCTATCTTCATATGTATTTGTACACATATGTCTGTGTGTGTATGGCCTTTCACAGTTTTAGTCCATTCGTGTGTGTGTGTGTGTGTGTGTGTGTGTGTGTGTGCGTATGTGTGTATGTGTGTGTGTGTGTGTGTGTGTGTCAGTGTATTTGCCTGTGTGTGTGTGTGTGTGTGTGAATCTCTGAGCTCTGGTCCTGAAGGGCTCCAGGCTGGTCTGGTTTTCATTGCTTCTCGGCACTTAATGAATGTCATTGATTACACAGTTAACATGGATTAATTCGATATGGCTTGTTTGCTGATTTTAAGGATCTAAACAAAAACCAGCAGAGCCTGTGGCTCTCCAGGCCCAGAGTGCTGACTCCTGGTCCACAGGTTTACTCTCTAGAGACATTACAAGAGAAGGACATGGCACTGTATGGCTTTGTCTCCCATGTGAAGCTGATAACATTGATTTTTTTTCAAGCTGCATTCCTTACCTGCAAGTCAACAGCCCCTTATTTCAAGAGACATTTCACCCCCCAAAAATACATATTGATGCAATATTTCTCTGATCCAAGTGCACTGAGAAAAGATTGCTTAGTAACAAGGACCACAACCCACAGATGTGGTATATTTCAGCATGTTTGCATCAGAGGGAAGGCCAGATTAGTTGGCTAGACCTTTGGGTGATCTCAGCTCATGGCAACTTAAAGTGCACCTGGTGTTATTTCTTTCCAATACTCTGACCAGAAATACAATGCATACAACATGACGTTACACACTATTTGATGTCCTGTGCCAGGCTCATTCTACAGCTTCAGGAAGCTTGATGTCTTGTGCCAGGCTCATTCTACAGCTTCAGGAAAATTGATATCCTATGTCATGCTCATTTTACAGCTTCAGGAAGCTTGATATCCCTTGCCGGACTCATTGAGTGGCTTCAGGAAGCTTGATATCAACAGTTGTGTCAATGCAATTGGTAATTTTGTGATTATTTTTTACCATGTAAACTGTACTTATGCCTGTTCCATACAGTAGAAGCAACACCTGAGTGTAACACATAACAGGACTTAATCTATGTGGTACAGTAGTCATAACCATAGATTAGTCATAACTTTCAGGTGTAGGTCAGCCATGAAGTTACACCCAGGCATACCCCAGCTGGTGCAGTCCACTCCAAGATTCTTAATATTCCATGCTAGCTTAATCAACAGCTTCAGAAACTTTGATATCCCATGCAAGCCTTGGATGCTTAATATCCAGTGCAAGGTGCATTCCACAGCTTCAGGAAGTTTGATAACTCATGTCAAGAAAGCTTGATATCCCATGTCAAACTCTTTCCACAGCTTCAGGAAGCTGAATATCCTGTGCCAGGCTCATTCTACAGCTTCAAGACACTTAATATCTTATGCCCTCATGCTACAGTTTCAGAAAGCTTGATATCCCGTCCCAGGCATATTCTACGTCTTCAGGAAGTTTGATATTCCATGCCAGGAAAGCTTGATATCCCATGTCAAACCCATTCTCTAGCTTCAGGAAGCTTGATATCCTGTTCCAGGCTCATTATGTACTGTAGCTTCAGACCCCCTGATATCCCATTCAAGATTCCACAGATTTAGATAGCTGGATAACAACAGCCAGGATAATTTCACTTGACATTTCTGAAGTGGGAACTCACAGAAGAAAAAAGCTAAAATGTCAAAATCAGATAAGAAGAGGGGCAAAGTGCATGGAGGCTGTACCTGCCGAAACAACGACTTTTTATCCAACCCAATATTGAATTTTCACTTGGTTCTGTCATAGTGTCATTGTGGGATGTTTAAGGTCATTTGCTGTATTTTCACCGCATAGTCTGGCAGCCACCTGAGGCCAGTGAACGTTCCTTTATTTCAAAACAACCCTTTCAATAATCAGTGGATTCAGCCACTGAAAATGAACAAGGCCTCTTACACATTTCACCATTGCACAGTCCCTAACCTGTCCTCTTCATCGCCTCTCGAGTTAGCATGGCTGGTTGCTCTTTTTACTCAGAAGAAAAAGGATCAGAAGAGCTGAAAAGATCAGGAGAACTAAAGCAGTGCATGTATTCAAAAACTCGTAAGTCCTTCATTTTATTTTTGCAGCAATCCACTTTTTTGTTCGCAGGTTTTTCTTAT
Organism: Gymnothorax javanicus; assembly: GCA_029692085.1. Taxonomy (NCBI): domain Eukaryota; kingdom Metazoa; phylum Chordata; class Actinopteri; order Anguilliformes; family Muraenidae; genus Gymnothorax; species Gymnothorax javanicus. The sequence continues at coordinate 18,739,065 of CM056194.1, forward strand.
TCAGTGTTTTAGTTTTTTTCAGTCAGTAAGTAATTCTCAAGCACAGAGCAATATTCTCAGAATTAAATCAGCTATTGTGCAGCATATTTGTCCTAATCACTGCTAGAACTACAATTTTTAGTTCTGTCATGTCTGTACAGCGCACGCCTGTGCCTGAAACCTCACATGCACTGCATGGGTGGAGTGCATGACTGTGCATGGTAAAACTGTACAGATACAGACAGTGAGCGATTTGATCTTATTGCGCTGAATGCTTTACTTCCCACTCTTAAACCAGAACTGTGAGTTTGAATAAACTGGCTTTGGGAAATGAGAGCTGACATATTTGAATGGTGAGGAAAACAGAGTTGAGGTTATGGGAGAGGGAGGGAGGAAGAGAGGAAGCAGTAGATGAGGCTGTCAAACCGAACTGATGAACGATGGGGCTTGCGGTTCCTCTGAGCTGAGGTGGGAATGGAGCTTCCCCCAGCTGGCTGGAGTTTGGGCTGTAAAGACCACTCCCCACCAGGCCTCATAGCTCCAGGATAGATGACAGCTCATGGCTCCGAGCTGAACTCTGGAAAGCGGTACCATGTGGTTAAGACGGCTGTCCCCAGGAGCCATTCAGTTTCCTGTTTACTGCCAACATGCAATGCAGATCCGTCCTACAGAGGCTGCAATGACAGCCATCTCAGAGTGGCCCAAAAACAGAGGCCTGAATCTAAGCCATCTTAAAGCAGCCAAATTCAGAGGGTTCTTACCATGGCTCAAACTAGGGCAGTCATACAAAGACCAAAGTCGGACCATTCTCAGAGGCCCAAAGTGGGATTCTTACAGAGGCCTAAATCAGAGCATTCTAACAGAGACACAAGACAGATCATTCTTGCTGGGGCCCAAGACAAAGCATTCTGACAGTGGCCCAAATCAGGAGATTCTTTCATTGGCCCAAATCAGAGCATTCTAGCAAAGACACAAGACAAAACATTCCACCTGAGGCCCACGACAAAGTATTCTGACAGTAGCCCAAATCCCAGTATTCCTACAGTGGCCCAAATCAGAGTATTCTTACTGTGGGCCAAATCAGAATATTCTTACAAGGGCCCAAATCAGAGCATTCTCACGAAGGCCCAGTTCAGAGCTTTCTTACTGTGGCCCAAATCAGGGAATTCTTAGTGTGGCCCAAATCAGAGCATTCTAACAGAGGCCTAAATCTTGCTGAAAAAAGCAGGGACTTTCCTGAAAAAGATGTCATCTAGATGGTAACAAATTTTATGCTTAAACATTAACCCTTTGAGGAGCAAAATTGTGTTTTTATATTGACTAATATTGTGCCATGTTGTAGGACTATATATTGTTTGAAAGTTTGAAGACTCGGCATTCTAGCTGCAGGAGCCATTTTATGGTGCAAGTATGATAGCGAAAATAGAATTCAAAATTATGTCATAACAACCCTTAGCCTGACAATGCAGTCCCAAAGGTTCAATTGTGTAGTGTAGTTTGTCTTTGTCAAAATATGTTGAAATTGATGTTCTTACTGGTCCAGATATAAAAAATCTTTCATAGTTTTAAATTTGCAAAGTAAGCAAGCTTAGACAAACGTCACTAAATTGACTTTGACAAAGCGATAGTAACTGCGTGGCTTTGTGAATTTCACTATAATTAGCTTTTCTACTCATGATGCAGTGCTGTACATTGTGCAGTAGCCCTTTAAGAACAAAATAAGTGCACCCACTGACTATTATGTGCTGATCTAATGGAACAGAAAATATTTTAACCTATCAGCCATCACTCCAATATTACAGGAAAATCAAATTTGTTTATTGTACACTAACAGCCAGGGGTCTGAAACTCCCAAAAGACAGATGGGTATGGTAGCCAATTGATTCATTTTTACAGGGAAGATTTGTTTCAATGGTTTCTGACAAAGGGGAGATTTTGTCAAAAAAGCAAAGGAGCCTTGGAAGTAACTTTATTATGCCTATACAATCACACACCAGTGCAGGTAATTGGAAAGGTATATCGGAGTGGAAAATCTGGCTTCATATGGAGAAGGAGACATGATTGAAGGACGTTGAAAAACGGTTGTGATCAAGCAAGCGTGACCGTGGCTTGGAACGCAGGGAGATTTGGACTCTCCAGAATTGTTTATTGAAACACTTGGTTTAGGGGATACCCAATAAAAGTATACTGCCCCTAATATTGAAGTTTATTTTTTGGTAATTTTTGAAAAGTTTTTAAACCACTGAAACAGCTTGAGAAGATGAGATACATACATTGTTGGCAATGTGCCATGTTTATTGGAACCGGGGTAGCTTGCCACGTCACACGGACACCAGAACTCTCGTGCGCACGGAGGCTGAAAATGAAATAAAACATGGTTACTGTAAGCAAGGGTTCGTCCGATTAATTGTTTGTGAATGAATGAACTATAAGATAGTTATCAGTATAACAACGACAAATTAGAAGTTGACATAAGATTTGGAAAGCCTACTTGTTCTATCTGTAACTGATGTTGTCATTTCCCCAGCCTACAGTATGTATGCAACGAGAAGAACACTCACTTTTAAAGGGTAAGAGCTGGAACTAATGTGTTCTTTGTCTTTTACTATCTGGTAAGTGCATTTCTACATGCACGATGCAACAAGAACTTGGAGGATTGGGACTAAACAGCTGCATGGCCACAAGAAAGCCACTTGTTAATGAGGCTAACTGGGAAAAAACGAATTCAGTTCTCAAGGGAGCATAAAGATTGGGCTGAGGACCAGTGGAAAAAGGTCATGTGGTCCAAGATTTACCCTAAGAAAGGAAGCCAATGGTGCGATGCACCCATCATGCATTGTGCCTACTGTACAAGCCCCTGGAGGCAGTGCTATGATCTGGAGTTGCTTTAGTTGGTCAGGTCTCGGCTCAGCACTGTTCTCCGGCAATTAAAAATGAATTCAGTAGGCTACCTGAATATACTGAATGACCAGTAACCCTTCAATGGATTTTTTCATCACGGTTGGCACAGGCATATTCCAGGATGACAATGCCGGGATTCATCAGGCTCAAATTGTGAAAGAGTGGTACAACGAGCATGAGGAATTTTTATCACAAATGAGATGGCCACCTCAGAGTTCAGACCTTGACCAATTGAAAGTCTTTGGGATATGCTAGAGAAGGCTTATTGCAATGGTCTGATATTGTCAGCAGAATATCTTGGCCAAAAATGAACGCAAATCTGGTTGGAAATAGATGTACCATTCTATAAGATTGTAAAAACAATACCACGATGACTGTGTGCCAGTGGGGTAGCCAGAATTGAAAGTCAGGTGGGCACAGAACACCCCTTTACAACTTTTCAGTCCTAACTTCTTCGCTTTCCTAATGAACAATACATTCACACCGAAAACAATCCACACCATCAGGGTTTGCTAATTCTCCTCGTAAAGGTAAGATGACAATCATTCGTTTGGACGCGGTTTAACAATTATTACTCCTGAGTTGTTCTCAATCATTTTCCTTATTTAAAACGTTTTACAACTGTAACAAAACTGTTATGGTTCTGTGTTTTTTCTGCCATGATTCTGTGTTTTTGCCATGTCTTTTTCAATTCTGGCTATGCCACAGCTGTGTGCTGTGATCTAAACTAAAAGTAGCCTAACAAAATATCATAGTGTGCAACTTTTTTTTTTTTTTTTTTTTTTTTTTTTAGGTGGGCAGTGTAGATTTCTCCAGACTCTCGGAATCTTTGGATAATATCATAGACTGTAGATGGTCAAATCCCTACATTCCTTTTAGTCATGTGTTAAGAAATGTTCCTGCACTGTTGGCACATTTTTTTTACGCAGCTTTGTGCAAATTGGTGAACTGCAAACAATCCCTGCTCATAAACAAGGGAGCCTTTTGTGGATGCAGGTGTCTAAATCGAAATTTACAAATATTTGCAAAACCTTCAAAAACATTTACTCACACTAGTTTCAGTTAAGCATATGCAAAAGAGAATTTTCCTATTGCTACTTTTATTAGCATATTAGGTGTCTGAACTGAGTTTTAAAGCAGAACTGTCAGGGTGGGTTAAACATATTAGTTGGGTTTTGCAGTTTATTTATAGTCCTGTTTATTCTGTTTCATTATCTTTTCCTTCGTTTACCTCGTGAATCCATGCATCATTGTTTATCTTTGATTTTCTTTTTGTCTTGTCCTCCCCGCTCTGTTCCCTCATTGTCTATTATCACCTCGTTTGTAGTCCTATACCTATGTTTGCTCTCTCCCGCTTGCCCTTTCCAACAGTCTTGCATATTCCTAATCACTTCCTCCATTAGTTAACCCTCTGTTTTCTCTCCTTTCTTGCGAGTCTGCAGTCACTAACAAGTCCATCGACTTTTTTTTTTTTTTTTTTTACTGTTTATTTGTTTGGATTGCCTTCCGTGTCTGTTCACTTCTGGCTACAACTTTTTATGATCATTGGTTTTTGATTCTGCCTTCGTTCCCGTACTGCATTTGGCCTGGCTGGTTTCTTTATTTTTTTGCCTGTTATATGACTTTGATTATTGCCCAGTGATTCTGCACTGCAGTTTTCCCCCTGGTTTTCAACCTGGACAGTGTGACCCTTTATTCTAATTTAATATAATTAATTTGCTCCTGAGCCCCAATCCGCCCAAGAGAATTATTACTGAGGCCCAAACAGGAGCCCAAATCTAAGTGATATGAAAGAATGGTAAGCTTTGATGGGTTGAATGGCCAGTCCTCACTTTACTGTTATGCTTTGGTACAGTGCTGTGAAAAAAGCGTTTGACCCCTTCACAATTTCCTCCATTTTTGCTTATTTATCATTTTTTTAACATTTATTTAACATTATTTATCAATGTTTCGGATGGTCCAACCACTTGAAAAATATAAGACAAGGACAACGAGAGTAAACACCAAATTCAGCTTTCAAATGTCCATTTCATTTATTGAAGGTAAAGCCTTACTCAAAACCTGTATGGCCCATGTCGGGGGTAAATAATCATTTCCCCTCTAAACCTAAAACTGGTTGAGCAGCAACTGGCAATGAGTCTTTTAAATCACTATGGAGGAATTTTGGCCCACTCTTATTCGCAGAATTGTTTTACTTTAGCCTCATTGGGGGGTTTTCAAGCACTGCTGTTTTAAGGTGATGCCACAACATCTCAAACAGGACTTTCACAAGGCCTCTCCAAAACCTTCTTTTTTTTTTTAAGCCTGTCAGAGGTGAAGTAGCTGACAGTCTTCAGGATTTTCTGGTAGAGAGCGGATTTCGTGGTTCCAACAATTATGGCAAGTAGCCCAGGTTTTGAAGCAACAAGCCAGCCCCAGACTATCACACTACCATCATCTGATGTTCTTATCGTGGAATGCTGTGCTAGCTTTATGCCCAACGGATCTCGACCCATCTATTCCAAAAATTTCCTCTTTTGACTCATGAGCTCACATCATAGTATCCCAACAATCTTGGAGGACATCAAGATGTTTTTTGGTAAAAGAGAGACAAGTCTTTGTGTTCTTTTTTGGTCAGCAATGGTTTTTGTCTTGCAGCTCTTTCATGCATGCCCAGTCACTTTTTTTATTGTGGAAGCGTGAACCCTAACCTTAATTGAGGCAAGTGAGGCCTGCTGTTCTTTAGATGTTATGTTAGTCTGGGTTCCTTTGTGACCTCCTGGGTGAGTTGTCGATGCGGTCCTGGAAAAATTTTGGTAAGCTGTCCACTCCTGGGAAGGTTAGTCACTGTTCCAAGTTTCCTCCATAGAACATAGATAATGGCTTTCACTGTGGTTTGCTGGAGTCCCAGAGCCTTAGAGCTTTTTAACTGCTTCCAGACTGAAAGATGTTCATAACTTTAATTCCTGTCTGTTCTTGAATTTATTGTGGTTTCATGTGCTGCATTTTACCCCCCTCTCTTTGCCAGACAGGTTCCAATGAAGTGATGTTTAGATTCAACCAGGCTGGCAGTAATCATGTCTGGGTATGTGTAGTGAAATTGAACCCAGTTATCAATGAAATTTGTTTAATTGGTTGACTGAGTTACTAAGGACGCAACTGCTTTTTCACAGGGTCAGGTAGGGCTGCATATCTTTTATCCATCAATAAATAAAATCAGCATTCAAAAACTGCACTTTGTGATTACTCAAGTTATCTTTGTCTAGTTTGAAAATTAATTTGATAATCCAAAACATATATAAGTGTGACAAATATGCATACGTAGCACGGTACGTTATGTTTTTTTACATTATGCTATGTTACAGATCGTGAGCTTAGTATTACAAGGTTCTATCTGCCCCAGAAACACATACGTGATGGAACCTTATAATACTGAGATCACAAGATGCCCCAGCAGTTATGTTAGTATGTTGTGCCATGTTATGTTGTGTTATGTTATAAAGGCCCACATCTGAGGTAAAATGTACAGGCTTGTATTAGTGGCCTGTACCGATGGCTGGATATTCAGGCACCTGATGAATGCTGTATCAGAATCATATGACTTTGACAGGTCAGGAGAGTCTCGCTCAATCCCTGCAGGGCCCAGTGCCCCTGCTCCCATTTTAATGAGCCCAATTAGTCTACTCGCTTCGGACATTCAAACCACAGCATTTCCCTCCGCACACGCATACTGCAGTAATTACAGAGCGTATTGTAATTGTTGAATGTAATACCATTAGCTGCGATTAATTATTATCCCAAAATGCACTAATAGCAAACCTAAATATATAATTCAGAAGATTATGTAATTAGGAGCGTTATGTTATATTAACAAATGGAAATGTTTTGAGATTCATGACTGTGCCCTCTATCATGGCTGTATCATATTAAGCCCCTCAAATGTATTTTATGTTGCATTAAGAAACTGGCAAATTAGCATAATAGTAATAAATAGAACATTTTATTAATGGAGAAGTAGCGCGTTGATGATTGTTTTCTTATTGCTGGCTCATTAGTCATTTTTCCCACGCGAGCGCTCCACTCTGTCGGGTGCGGCCGCGCAGTTAAAAATACCAGCCTCGCACATTTAAGCTCTCCTTTAAAATTCATGTCAGGGACCGAAGCCAAAGCGTTAGCGTTTAATGATAAATGCTTGGCCCAGTTCCTTGTGCTCTGCGGCGGATTACTCGAAAATAATCGCATTTAGGACCTAATAAACTATTATATACTTAGTTCTTTTCCTTCATTAGCTTTTTTTTTATGCTTTGCCTTCTTCAATAGGATGCTTACTTTCAAAGTTCCTCGTGTGTAGAATGGGAGCTGAACAGTGGGGTCTATTTCATACCCAAACAGGGAAGTGCAATTTTGCACTGTGAAAAAAAGGTGACAATCATAACAATTATAAGAACTGTTCCACTGAAAAGCTTTTTGCCCTGTTCTTCATTCAATTTTCTTAATAAGCATGAAAGTTTTAGGGCATCCAACTATTTTTGTGTGTGGGCGTGCATGTGTGTGTGTGTGTGTGTGTGTGCGCGAGTGTGTCTGTGCGAGTGTGTGGGCTTTATGTTTTTTGTCTGGGAGTTGGATCAGACCAAACCCTTGAGCCTCTTGTCACATTTAATTAAGTCTCTGATTCCGCAAGCTGGTCATTTGGCAGGGTCATCCTCATGCTCAGACAGACATTTTGAAAGATGGCCGCCTTGTGCTGCCTGGGTGTCTAAACCAACTGTCTCTCTTGGCCAATGTGAGAGAATCATTACATTCAGCACATTTTATACACGGCTAATTTCTACCGGACAGCGTCCTCGCCAACAAAAACACATTCATTCTGAGATTTCAGTGGAGGGCTCTAACCCAGTCCCTACTGATGGCGGGTGGAAAACGAGAGAGACTTTCTCCCACCGAGTGAGATGTTCTCTAAAATACAGCTGAAACACCCTGTGTGGGGTTTCGCCATGTCGTACTCCATGCCCAGAAAGCAGTCTCATTTAAACACATGCACTGTGCCTGCAGACCCCAATGCTGAGAAAATAAATATGTGTTTATTCCTAATGCCCTGCGAAGGAAGATGACTAAATTTGGGGTACTTAAAAAACTTACTTTAGGTTTGTTGGTGGTAAAGCACAATGAAGCTGCTTCATGCTAGGTTTTTTTTTTTTTTTTGAAGTTGAAGAAAAGATGAACAGTCATGACCTGGGGATTACTGGTGTTCAAATTAATTAATAAATTTCCAATCCAGTCTGGCTGAGCTTTTTTATTGCTCCTGAGAATACTGAGCAAATAAAAAAGTTGATTATTGAAAAAGCATTTCACGTTTTCTTGGGCCCGAATCCCTGATTTAAAGTGAGAACAAAAACCAGCAAATCCTGTTGCCATTCAAGACCTGAGAAAATGTTAAACTAAACTAAGTATTTTAGAGATAAAAGTCAAAATTCATGAGTTGCACACCATTCTCAGTTGTATAAAGTCGTCTTTTGTGTTTCATGGACAAACGCTCTATTAGTTTGAGATGGCAAGACAACATTTTTCCTAGAAGCTCCCCTTGGGAATAATTTAGATTTTCCCTCAACTCAATAAAGTGCACTCCAATCATAAAAAAATTACCAGTGATATCAAGAGCTTTAATTACTTGGTGCAATTTGTGCGCATATTTTAGCTTATTGCCCAATAATGTAATTTAAAAAAAAAAAAATTCATATTTACTGTACTGTACTATGAAGTATTATATTTACTATACTGACCAGCCAAGCAAGAGTATAGGTCTGTACAAATGACTGGATGTAGAATTGTTACACATTTCCAGTGCTGCCATGGTCTGCTTGTTCACTTCATTTTTATCAGCTGGGTTAATTAAAAGATGCTGCCACAGGTGACGAATTAGTTGTACATGCATGCCTTGAAATGAGCACTATAGATGCAGAGATCCACTTCAATAAAGTGTCCAGTGGTGGTGTGATGTCATTTGTCTAAGGATGCTAGCATTCTTCTGGGATCTGTGTAGGGAAGACGATGAATGCTTGCCAGGCATGTTAAAGCCATTTTATTATAGCATGTTGTCATCACATTGCACAGTGTCTCATCATCTTTCCAGCCAGTGTGGCAACTCTGTTTTTGGCAGCGCTTGCTGTAAATGACGCGTTGCGCTATTACATTCAACCACATCATATCCTACACTATTCAAATGGCAGCAGACCGTAAAGCATTGCCAGACATATTTCAATATTACATTCAATGTTTTTATTTACTGCATCTCAAAAAAAAAATTCTGAATATTACACTGTGGAGCTGGCAGTCTTTTAAAATATTTAAGAGTATTTTGAAATTATGCCCTTTGGGTCATTATGGGTGTTTTTTTAGTGAGCAAGTTGTCTTGCTGCCTCTAACTAAATAATGGGGCATTTGTCAAAGAAACGCAATAGACGGCTATATACAACCGGGACGCAGTACAAGATATGAATTTTGAGTTTAGTCACTGGACTGTCTCTTTAAGGGACCAAACTCAGACTGGTTGTCGGGTCGAAACTCAACCAGAGTACAGATCTATTCTCCTTCGGCCATCTCTTTAACAAGCCCAGCAAAGCATTTTGATTACTCTCACTTTGTTTCCCTCTGTCTCACTCTCTCTCTCTTTCAATTTTTCATTTGAAGTTCCAATGAATTTCATTTGCTTGTCAAAAAATGTATTGCAGTGTCACTAATATATGTACTTTCCCACAAAAGAAATGTTGCTTGAGATTTGGGAGTGAAAAGCACAATTTTTGAAAATTGCCGTACATAAAATACAGTAATTACATTAGATAAAGCAACGTCTTTTCAGAGATTTTCAGAACCATCAACAAAGTGATTTGGAGGAGTTCTTCCATTGGTTGGATCTGTGAATATCCTGAGTTTGAGTATAGAATTCAATACCACAATTAGCGCTGATTAAAACCACGCATCTCCGGGGGATGTAGTGCACTAGACAATAAGCAAACGCCATTGGGATCTGGAACAAAACTCTCAGAAATCTTGCTCTCAGTTCAGCAGTAGTTCTCAGGCTGGGCAGTGATGGGCAGTAGCACTGGGCGCAGTATTAGGCGCTTCTGCTGTGGCGCTGTCACCCTCAGGTGACCACTATGTGGACGGTTGTTAGTGGTATCACTGCCTCAGACGTTGTAGTGTGCGTACAGTGCAGTTGAACGTAGTAGCTACGGCTTGAGGACGCTGTTCGGCTTTCAAACATCCTGTGGCTTGTTCATGCTGGTTGGCACTTAATTGTGGCATAACGTCCGCATCCGAATTAACAACTGACAGCCTGTTGGATTTCGAATGGCATTTATATCCAGGACTGCCATGAGTTGCATGTGCACTTCACTTTTGCCGTGATCTATTTGCCACTGCTCAAAGCGACTCTCATGAGATTGCGATTTTCAACACATCACAAGAGATGTTAATGCGGGTATTTTAGGAAAAAAGTCATTGTAATGCTACAATATGGTGTCACAGTACGTATACTTGACATAAGTACGGCACTGCACGCTGGTGTCGCCATTTGATCAGAGTTTGAGAGTTTGACAGAGAAATTTTTTTTTTTGCAGTTTTGTATACATCAATAACAACAATAGCAATAGCTCTCTCTCTCTCTCTCTCTCTCTCTTTCTTTCCATCTCATTGTCTCTTTCTGTCTCTCTGTTTCTTTCAGAGAATTTAACTGAATTTTTCAGGGAGTTTTTCTATGATGTTGAGTCATAAGCCAAGTGAACAGAATTTATCCCGTGTTTATAGTTGCAACATTTCACTCATAACAAAGAACTGTTTGATTTCAAACTTCTCTCAACAACATTGTGAATGTTGAATCACTAAGCTAATGGCATTTTTGATGCCTTTTAGATTTCAGCATGAACACAAATTGTTCTATTGCATTTCTCAATATTCAATATTTTGGCGATTGCACAAGGACATTTGCTCAGTAAATGCTTCTTTCATAATGTTTTATAATTTGGAGACACACATTAATCAACCCATTTCATGGGTGGACAGCGTTAGAGAGAACAAAACAAACTTGAACACTGGATCCCCTAAAAGCACATAGAATGGCATCCTGTTGAAATGGAGCTGGAAGACTTTGAGCACTGGTGTGTTCATTAGGGGAGTGTTCATTTCTGCATTAATGTCCCATGCGCTCAGCGTGGGTTGGTCATGGGGCTGTGAAGAGGTGTTTCTCATGCCTGCAGTGTAACTTTAATCCTTCAACTGCCTCTCCCAATGGGAACCAAAATGGGGGTTCGAGGTGGGTGGGGGTTATGGGGAGTGATTTTACTGCCACTGCTATTGTGATCCCGAAATCGAGACAATTGGAAATACTTGTGGTAATGCTGTGCATCCGAAGGACTGCTCGAAGTGCTTTACCCTCAGGCTATTGCTCTGTCAATGCAGGATACCAGGTGTAGATGGAAGGCCTCAGTTTTCTCTGTTTGTTAGAAACCGCTGCTGACCTCTGTCAGCGAGGGAAGGCTATGAAGAGTCCCTTACTGTACCGGAGAGGCAGTGAGCTGTCCTTTGTGAGCCTCGTTAAATCTCTTCACCTTCATCTGGCTGCCTGGCAGCTGTGTCGTGAGGCGCAAGTCTTCACACTCTCTCCTGCTAATGGTTGGCAGGGCTGCACAGTTAAGTGCAGAAAACTGCAGCCAAAAGCAGTCAAACACTGCCTGATATCGTCAAACACTGTGAACATGGGCAAAGACAGCCAAAAACAGTCAGACTCGCAATTGCAGCCAGACACAACTAAAACAGCAAGTGGCTAAACACAAACACTCTCTCCTCCGTACCCCAGGTCAGACATAAGATACTGCCAAGTTTGGTGAAACACATGCACTGTTAAACAAAACCAAACACAGCAAATGCTGGAAAGAGCAGTTGAACACAGAAACACATTCGAAAATAGCCAAGCATAGTCTTAAACTTGAACACAACCAAGCACATTTAGACACAGCTCAACTCAGATTTACAAACACCCAACACAAGTAAACTCTCTCAGTAACACTTTACAATAAGGGTACATTAGTTATTGCCGTAATAAGCATTAACTACTGATCAATTAACAGTTAACTATTGCATCAGAGAGCTAAATAAGCATTAGATAACCTTTACTTACCATTTATTAATGCTCTTTGACATCCTTATTATGAGGTTGAAAACATCCCTTAAATAACACATCATACTATTCAATAATGCATAAATTAATACCCTAGTTAACATGAACACCATTAGTAAATGATAAGTAGATCCATTAGTTTACTGCAGTTTACTGTTAACTAACTGATAGTTAATGTTTCTTACTGTATTAGCTAATGTTAATTAATGTACCCTTATTGTAAAGTAATACCTCTCTCTCTCTCTCTCTCTTTATCTATCTATCTATCTGCATATCCCAGGCAATACGAGCCATCTCAGCTCCTCATATATGGAGATCAGTGTAGATTCCCCCTCTTCGCCCCTAACCCTCGCTGCAGGGGCGGCTGTGGAGCAGAACACAGCCGTGAAACAGATGATTACTGACCTGTTTGCAATAATTTTCCTTGATGAACACATTTTCCAATGATATGAGTAATCCATTAGCAGTTAAACACACAGCTTCCTTTTGTAAGGGACGATTAAATTATAAATTCATTAAAAACAGTTTTATTCACTTGCCTAAGTAGGTTTCACAAAAAGGTAATCTCTTCAGGATCTTCCATGTTAAATTTTGGCACATCCTGCAAAATAGATTATCAAACCTGCGCATCATGATTGTTTAAGAGGAAAAAACAGGAAAATGAAGATTTAAATGCACATAATTTTGCTTTATATTTCTTGGCTTACCTTAGTGAAGAGAATTGGCTACACCTGAAAGAGTTGAATGTTCACAAAGTTAATGTATTGCTAATCAAGGAAAAAGACTGAAAACAAATGAAGACTAATCATCAGTTTAAAGGGATGTTTTAGCTCCCTATGTTTTCTGTTCTGCTGGCCGACACCCTCTGAGGATGACACCATCAGTGCCACGCTCCTTGTTGTGGTCCAGAGGACCATGGGGAGTAATATTACTTTAATTTCACACACGCGCGCTGTGGACTTTTAACTGGTGAGAGCTAGTGCTTGACTCGCCGCCACCGCCCAGCTGATGTCCATTTGGAAGACATCGTTAACGCTGAAGAGCCTGGACACAAACCCCGCATCGTAATTCATCTCCTTTTGCGACCAGTTTTATGTGAGCATTCCAATCCCCTGCAGTTACGACCAAACTCCATCAAACAGAGGAAAAATTGCCAACATTGATGAGGGCGTGGCTACCGTTAAGGGGACAGGGGACAAACAAGGATATTGTTTGGGGCCCCTCTGGGTGATGGTTTGTATTGAATTATAAATATTGTCCCTGGCTGGGAAATATCAAATGGCTGCCCTGAACCAGTTATATCTGGTCCATACAGACACTTGCTCCTCAGAGGTCATACTACACTGGGCACCAGAGTACAGGCACAGATTCAGGAACAGCTAGAGGAATACCATACCTTGGGATCAGCTACACATAGAACAGGGGGACAGCTGTAGTATTAGGGACAACTACAGGTGGGAGTATTAGGCCAGCTACAGGACCAGCTACAGGTATAAGGGCAGTAACATCAATGATTGAAAATAAAAATACCGGAACAGTTACAATGCTAGGTACAACTATAGATTTGGACACAGGAGTGGCTGTGGAACTAGAATGACGGGTGTAGCCAAGTGCACATATTCTCCTGATTTAGTGGTAACAGTGACACTAAGAGTAGGTGCAGTATTTAGTTTTTTTTTCTGTTCATGTTAAAAGCATCATTACGTCTGTCACTCATTATATACGAACTTGTAGCAGAGATATGCTTTCCTTTACCATGAATTTGACCTCACTGTCTTGCCAAAGTCAGTCAAGCAATCCAGCTGTATTTTTACTCATGCATTTTACGATAGTCTAAGCACAAGACGCCAGAGACGTGGGTTTTCCAGTGGGAATCAGAAATCAGAGCAACAACCCCCCCCCACCACACACACACACACACACACACACATCCAGCCATCACTCAATCCCTTCAATTTGGAAAAAGGTGGATGAGAGAAACTCCCAGAACAAAGCATTGCAACAAAAACAAACAGAAGCACAAAAAAGAAAATAGAATAACAACATCAATCGAAACTAAGTTGGAGCAATAGCAGTGAGAAGGAGAATGTTGAAAAAGGCCACATGCAGATAAAGGATTGATCCAGTCTGAGCCACAGATGTCACTGCAGGTCAATGCTCTTTCTTTCATTTCAACTCCTTTTGCATTTTACAAAGGGGCATGGTCACGACATTCTAGCATAAGCAATCCTAATTGTCTGGTTCTGAAACCACTGAGACCAAAGGCAAGGTCAAATTCAAGTTTAAATGCTTTTTCAAATGCACTGAGCTCCTGTGATATAATAAAGCAAGTTTGTAGTGGACAATTTTCAACAAAAGGTTGCAATCCCACCCGGATTCTGAGTGGCCAATTAAAAAGTAAGTTTGAGCATGATCGTAAGTAACTCATGCTGCCATTCCAGGAGAGTGCAGAAAGCTTGCAATTCTCCTCCTAAAAACACACTTGTCAGCCGCCACCATTTTTCACAATGCATTCACAATCCTAACCCGTGCAGAACAAATCTGGAGGAAACCCCAATATGTGCTTGTCCAGAGAGCGACCACTGAGCAGATGACCAGTAGGAGGCACTTGAGCAACTAATGAAGCTAACCCAACCCAGCTGTATCTCTCCCATATCACTGAGGAGCTCAAATAGAGGATCTCACATGAGTGGGCATGTCATATGAACGTTACGAAAGGAGCTAAATAAATTTTGTATTTGTTGTGAGCTTTAGCAAGCTTTTAATTTTACAACTTATGACATGACCAAGAGTATAAGATTCCGTTTCTCACATACGGTAACTGAATTGCGTAATTTAATAGAAAAAATTATTTCTGGTAGCGCCCATTGTATGTTAACATTGAGCTAACTCCATTGCTCTGCTGACATAGGCAGTCACTGAGTCAGAGACATCAGCAGCTGAACTAGCAATGCTTTGTAAAATCAGTTAGGTAAGTAGCTAGCTTACGTTAGCTCACTAGCTAACAAGCTAATGTTACATAATGGTTATCAAAAAGTATTGTATTCACTAGCTAAGTTACGTGAACTTAGTTATGTGAGTGGCATTTACCTAGCTTGCTGCAGTGCTGAACCATACCGATTTAACTAACGTTACACTTGGTATTCAGTTTGGCTAAATATAAACAGTGTGGCGTAAACGTAACGCAGAGCGGGTTTTTTCCCCCACGCTGTTAGCACCTTTTCTGAGTCCCAGCAGCACTGACGTTTATTATTATTAATATTATTATAAATACCATGCAAGTACGTACACTGCAGCTGAAATGCTTGAACTTGCGTTTGAACTGATTTCAGTCTCTGTTGTTCAAAACCTGCCATTTTGCACTCAATTTTTTTCCTTGATTTAGATGAAGCTTCAAGGAGAGAATGGTTATGTCACACAATTGCTTCTTGACCCTGCCATTACTATAGCTTGTGAATGGCTTCGCAGAGAACCAGTACATGCTGCCTCCTGTTTCCAGGTTTCCAGGTTTTGTAAAAGCTACTCAGTCCTCGAAGAGTCTCGTATTGAACCGCTTTCAAAATAGGTGGCACAGATGACACTGGAGGTCTTTGTTCAGTGAGCTAATAAAGGTAATAGAACTGCTACCATAGTAGCAATTTAGATGATGAAAGCAACAAATCTCTAAAGACTTGTATCACAGAGGTATTACTGAGCATTGAAAAAAAAATAGCATTGAAATGTAAATTATCACTCACATCCTGAATGCTGCTCTATATTGAATGTTTCTCCCCATCCATCCTTTTCTCTCTCTCTCTCTCTCTCTCTCTCATTCTACGACTAGATTACCGTAATATTGCAATTAAACTTATTTCCAGGGAATTAATGGCGTTCAGATGTGCTTCACTGTGTTAATGGTCACAAACACCCATGCCAAGCACTGCCATCTGTTTCCATGAATTAAAGGAGGTTGGCAGTCAACTACTGACTCTGGGGTACATGCTGTGCGCAACGCGTGGAAGTTTTCTTTAGTTAGTCGGACAAGCTGAGCTTTGAGTTGGGGCATTTTTTAGCCTAGGGGTACATGTAACGGGTGGGGATGTGGTTCAGGTTAGTGTTGGAGGAATTGAGGGAGGTGTATACATTAGGATTGATGTCAAGTGTAAAGCTATGATATGGTTAGAGTGGGTTTATGTTTTAGAGTTTTGTGTGCTGTGTGGTTGAGGGTTGTTTGTAAGGGAGAGAGTGAGCAGCATTCAGAAATCTTTGGGGATAAGGACAAAGAGTACTGTTACTACACTGTTATAAACTTGCACCTTTTTGCCAGTTATTTTAACTGTACTTTTGCAATCAGTTTATAACAGAGGTTCAGTGTATGTTAACTGTAAACCACAGTTAAATGCGCACAGGACTCTACTTACAGTTAAAATAACAAGGAGACAATGCGTTGATTAAACTGTGAAATTCAGTCAGTTTATAACAGTGAATAGCAGTGTTAGGGGACGGAGTTGTCGTGCAGTGAAGAGTGAGGGTGCAAAATTAAACGAAAATATACAGTACAAATCGAATGCAGTCCCAGTTTGGGTAGGCTTTGTCTTCGTGGATTTATTCACCCAAATAACCTTGGAACTTTTTACAAAAGAGACTGTTACAACATGCAGTTTTAGGGAGACTTGTGCCTGAATCCTCTGTGAGGAAACCGAAGACGATGGTGACCAGGAAACGCTCCCTGATTGGTGATTGTAGGAAACACTGAGCAGAATTGCCTCTGCGGGGCAGCCTATCCACGCCAGAGGTTCAAGTTAGCCCTTTGAAAAGTAGACTACTTTGTCAGAAATTTCTTTTGAAAGGTACAAAGTCAGTCATTTATATTCATAATCTCATTGCTCTCAGTTATTAGTGGTCATTGTTACATCAGCGTTAGAATGATCAGGCAAGAATATTCTTAATATATTTCTTAGTCAGTTACTGTAGTCTGTTACAAGAATCCTCAGTTATGAACAGTGTAATCATATTTTTTTGATCTTACTCCATAAAGGGTTAATGTAAGGGTACTGGTTCATTTTGGTTATAAATGCAGGGTCAATAGTTGAAGGATAAGGTTGGCAGGTGCTGGGGGAGGTACATGAGAACAGACAGTTATTGAATGACATAAATTATATATGATTTGTACAAGAGCCACTTTGTCTTTACACGCACGGTATACTTTATGATACTTTATGTTGTAGACTATTTAAAAATTATATGGCTGCAATTTTGTTTTTCTACTGAATCACATGGGGTACACTATTTGGCGGATATGAATCCAGCTATTAGCTGGTTTTATTTGTTTGTTCCGACCATTTTCATAACCTGCAATGCCAACATTTTTCTCTAACACACACTCTTGACAGACTCAAAAATAAACTTTTATTATTACAAGCCTATATTTGATCATAAAATCCTAGTTTTTCCCTTTGGTTTTTTTTTTGTGTGTTATTAAAAATTTGATGACGAGGGATCGTAAAATGGAGGGCTTGGCGAGCCACCCAAGACATGTTCCAGCTGCCAGGGAAAGAGGCTCTAATCACTACAATGTGTTGCTCATTAAAGGAAATGCTGCTCTGTGTGTGTCAATGTATGCGTGTGTGTGTGTGTGTGTTTGCTTGTGCATGTGTGTATGTGTGTGTTTGGGTGTGCCCATGTGACGTGTGTATGTTTGTGTGTGCGTTTCTGTGTGCGTGAGCATGCGTGTGTGTGAGTGCATAGGTTTGTTTGGGTGAGGGTATGGAGGTTGGTATGCGTGTGTCTGTGTGTGGATTTGTGTGTGAATATTTGCCTGTGTGTGTGTGCGTGCATGCGAGTGTGTGTGTTTGTGTGTGCATGCATGCGTGCGTGTGTGTGTGCACATGTGTGTGTGTGTGTGTGTGTGTGTGAAAATGTGTATGTATGTGCATGTGTTGGCGTATTTGTGCCGCTGCTTGGTGAATGGAAGGCCATTAGTGAGTGGAGAATAATAGTAATAACATTATTATTATTATTATTATTATTATTATAACTCCATTTCCAAAAAAGTTGGGCCGCTGTGTAAAATGTAAATAAAAATAAAATGCAATGATTTTCAAATCATGTGAACTTTACATTTATTTGAAAATGGTACAAAGACAATAAATTAGATGTTGAAATTGAGATATTTTATTGTTTTTTCAAAAATATGTGGTTGTATTATTATTATTATTATTATTGGTAATATCAGCATCAGTTGTGTGTTTTTTCCGTTGTGCTGTAAAGCTTGGAATAGTGGTTATTATGATGATGATGTTAGTGGCAATAATAATGTTGAGAATGGCTCTCTGTAGTAAATAACTAGCAGTTTCCCAGCTCATATTTCCATCAGGATGCTCACACGAGTTTGCCAAGGAGTACATCTAACAATCATTATTATCATTGGAAGTGCTGCTTTCTACTTTCTGCCAGGAAAAGCTGGTTTCACGTGGTTTGAGTGAGGCCCGCACGCTGCATTAGGGACGACATGACGGATGTCTCGGTGCAGACAAGGTGTGGGGGTACTTTTGTGCGAATTACAACCGCCTCCATTTGCCTTAATGTGCATTTAGGATAATTGTTTCCCATCTTCTTCAACTGTCGAGTTGGTGAAAACATGGTGTGGCAAGTTAAAAGGAGTCGGCAATGTTTAATTATTGTGTGAATTGTTCTCTTCCATTAAGCTGGAGGTACAGAAGTGGAAACAGACATGTCTGGAGTAACATAAATCCATGCTAATGGAAGGGGTGTCTGCTCTCCCATTTAAAGTTCATGAGGACTAGGTCCCTCCAAGCCGACTCAGTTCCCTCTGTAAAACACTCGGCTCAAGCCATATTTGAATTAAAGGCATACTAAAAAAGAGGAAAGGGTCACTAGTTAGATTTTGACAAGCGGAGTAAAACTCGTCAGCTGCGTGCCGTGTTGTGTTACCCTGGCTGTGCTATCACAGTACGATTAATGAGCTGCTAACTGGGGGGTGTTCGGTCACCACCTCCACCCTCCACCCACAAGCCATAGAAAAATGCAGTGGTTGACTGAATTTAAGCCAGGAACACAAAATGCTGGGAAGAGGAGAAGGGAGAAGAAAGAGAGAATGGAGAGTGTGTGCATGCATGTGTGTGTGTGTGTGTGTGTGTGTGTGTGTGTGTGTGTGCATGTGATTTGTGGGAAAGTCGGCTAAATAAGGGGTTAGCATCATAATCCTTCCCCTCCCCCAACACCAACCACAACATTTTTCATTTAGTGAGAACACATATAAGGCAGGATGGGGATAGGTCAGACTGTCCATCCCCTGAAGAATGTGAAGTTCTGATTGGTCACTGGAACCATATGTCACTAGCATGTCTCATTCTATCAGGCTTAAAGGAGAAGGGGAAAAAAACCTTTTTTCTGCAGTGAATAGCAACATGTTTCTCCAGCCTATCATCAATGTTAAAGAATCTCTCAATATGGCAGATGATGCTTTCTTGGTGCTCCAGATGTAACAAGGTTTTCTAAAGTCTTTTAATGCTTTATAACGCTTTTTTTTTTGTTTGTTTTTATTTATAATGGCACACAGGGGTTTCTCAGAACTATACCTTTGTAGTGTGTGTTTGGGAGGTTTTATTTACCACTTGTTGGGCCATCCAAGCAAAGGGTGAATTGCATGCATACGTACTGAACATACAGTCGAACAAATGTGCACGCGAACACACATAAGCAGCAGTGGCGGCTGGTGCCAAAAATTGGGGGGGGGGGCAAAATTTACCTTGGCACAGCACACCTGACAGCTGCTTTGATGTCGACACAGTCAGTTATTAAGAAGGAAAATGTAGCCTATAGATTTTATCAGGGTTTGTACCCTTTTTTATTATGAATTGAGGATGTATCCCCTATGTCCACATGTCCACAGAACACTGTATCTGTCCTTACATTACTTACAGATCGATTGTAAAAGCGTTCATGTTAAAGATAGTCCACCAACTAACTGGGATTTTGATGTTTTGTAAAGATGCAAACAATAAATGGAACATAGTTAAACAGAAATACAAAAAACAAAACACAAATCTAAAAACACAGCACTGCAATGCTGTCTATAGGCTTCATACACCTTTTACAAAGTGAAATTCAAGCACTTTTCAAGGATTTTCAAGGTGCATTTTCATGCTTTTCCAGCACCTTACAGCTGTGGTAAATTACATATTAATATACATAAATGACAGATTTCACAGGAAGTGTGACCAACAGGTCCCACTGTACTTAACAGGATGAAATGATAAATTAATGGTATATATGTGGTTTATTTCATTGATAACATAAAAACAAATGTTTACAGGAAGTTTTAGACCTGGATCACTGCAATTTTGGTAAAAAAGTGAATTTAAAAATTCGGTCTTGTTGCTAATGTTACATGGACGGAAAATTGGTGTTCACAGGATGGAACTCAAACGGTGACAAAATTGTCTGAGCTAAAGCCAATAATGGCGCGATGAGCAGAGAAAAGGGAAGGCACACCAGTGACCAACCTGCTAATCCACAATAAGCAGGGCTTTGTTAAAGCCTGTATATCTGCTCTTGAACAGTGACATGAAATGCACAGTTTTTACCCGGGATTATTTTGTGGCAATAAAATTCATACACTGGATAATTAGTCAATGCTGCCCACTCATTTCCAAGTTCCTCATCCACCTTGGAGTTCTGAGAGGAAGGAGGGACACTTTTTTGGGCCACCCTGTAGTATGGATGTGCCAGCCCCTTTAAGTCAAACCAAGGTTGGCTTGATCCATCCAGGGATTGGACTGAACTCGTCCATTTAATGAACAGTGTTCGAACTCGGCTTGCTTGTGAAAATTCAATAACTGATCCGGGTGTGCCATCTAGTGATAGAATATTGTAACTGCGTGCATAAATCTGCAGCTCCGTGTCCACTGGCGGACACATCTGCACAAAACGGTTTAAATACCCTGCCAGCAGCCACCAAATCTCATTCACAGCAGTGCTGTACTAAGATTACAGGTTGTTGCTAACGTTATTACTGTGGACGGAAATTTTTACCTTTTTGATGAGGGACACAAACGCGGGTTGGTGAAAATTCTAGAAGGCCAGGAAGTAAACATCCGCTCGCGCATGCACTTTACCCCGCTTTCAGACTACCGGTTGTTATAAAATAGGGACTTCAATGCGGAATGCAGAGCGAACGTTAAGACCACACATCAAACAGAAATTACGTTCGCGGCAAAAACTGGTTTCATGGTATGAAATAGGGCTCAGGATATTTCAAAACGGTATCTAGCATGGTAAAATAAAGAATGGGGAACATATTCCTGGCCAGACCTTCAGTAGTAGATGTACTGTTCTTTTCACAGTGGCCCTGTTGAATCTGTCCAATTGGAACAGCAAACAGGGAAAGCAATCAAAGGCATTGCTAATGTCACATCCAGCTAGCCAACTCCGTTTGTCGTAACAAGTGCAGGAGAAGCCCCGGGTGTGAGTTCGTCCACGATCACTTGCCTGCTGCTGAATCTTTAAATCAGGTCGGTCCGGGCCAAGCTCCTTTACTTTGCTTTGTTCCTCCAATGAACACCTTGAGAAAGGCTGTTTTTGTAAGGAAAGAATCGAATTGTGTTCAGTTTCCGCGCTTCCACTTGGACATGCCATCTCGCTCAGCTACCAGATTGAAAAGGCGGTGGTTGATTTGACAGTTGAGACTAAGCATCGCGGTGGATGTGAACATGATTGACAGCCACGAGAACTGTCCAATCACATTAGATCAAAAAACATTAAAACAATACCAATTCGCTGCCAATGAAAGTGGGAGTGTCTGGGGCGCACAGAACTGCACCCCGTAAGGAAATCTGAAGAAACCAATGAAACAATGAAGGTGGGAGATGAAATGTCAAATGTCCGCATCAAGCATAGAAAACAACAGGAGATTCCTTAAACTAATAAATGGTCAAGAACTATAGCCATCGAAGCTCTCAACTCTGCCAAGACAACGGCCATATAGCGTATTCCATTAGTGTTATCATACCAGTGGGCAAGAAAGACGAAGATAACCTTACTGGAAGAGTAGGAAAGTGGCATCCTTGATCGAAAGGAATGGGCACTCTGAGAAAGCGGACGTATGCAAAAATCCATTGCAAAATCGGATCTCGGATCTTGCTCACTCACTGGGAAGACAATGGCGGGGACTGAACAAGTGATATTGCCGATGACCAGTAGAAAGTATGCTTCTTAACTCCGAGGAGTCACCGAACTTACCATTGCATTTCACATGTCCGTAAATCTTGTAGATGATTTATCGGATATAGCCAGCCAGCTAGCAGTGAAACTGGAGCGTTTAATATGCGGCTACAGAACCAAGTGCACGCAGTAAGTAAATTCGTTCTGGTATCATAATTTAGCAGAGCATACTGGAGTCCCCGTACTCTGAGTTGCATATTTTTGTGCACGATTTAATTTGAATGTGCGTCAAGTACCGCTCCAAAAACACAGTAATATTTATTTATGAGTTGTTTCGCTAGTTCGCTTTTAACGTACTTCAGCGAAGAAATGCAAAAATATTAATTTACTGACGAGAGCTAGTGAGCAACCTCATGGTTAACTGCTGAAGGTTAATGTGATGTGCTTAAACAAATAAACATAGATAGCCCAAGTTTTGGTAAATGTTTTTGGGTGTTTTTTTAACACAGTTGAGTGGATTTAGAATTCGTTCTGGGTTGCGTTTCCCAAAAGCGTGGTAGCTAACCAAGTTAGCAACTTACATAGTTCGTCCATTCACAGTCAATGGGTCCAACTATGTAAGTTAGCATCCGTGATTTCGGGAAATGCACCCCTGGGCAGGAAACCATATGACCAATCAAGCAACACTGCAGAAAAAATGAGGATAAGAAGGCGAAATTTGTTTGAACTTCTGACTTGCGTATAAAGATCAATTATGCGGTTGGATTGTGCGAATATTCAATGATGATCATGCGGAATACTCACTCGCCAGCCAGGCGAGCAGTCTGAGCTTATCCGGTCTCCCGAACTAATTTTCAGTCGCCACGGATCTCGGGCGAATGTGAAGATCGAGCCCGGCTTTGGTTAACGATAACATCAAACGCTGTTTACACAAACTCACATAATAATTTGGAATGTAACTACACTTCATTACTATCTCAAACGCATAACGGAGCTTAGTTAAGACCAATCACATTCACATTACTAGTTAGCATTATCAGCTGAGCTCTCACCAGTGTAAGAGAGGGGAACTTACCTTCGATATTTGTAATGTAGTCTTCGAGACAATTGCTGTAGCCTTTTTAGTAGACTGCCCTTGGTATCCAACATCCCTCCTTGGCCCATTTTTCTATGTCAGTAATTGTTAATTTAGGTAACAGCTCAAGGTTGAGGACATTGAGCTTGGGCAATGCATAGGGGTGACATGCACCGCACTTGACAGCTGAGAACCCATCCCACCTGAGCCTCGTTTTCGATTCAAAATGGCGGCTGCGTGAAATCAGCATATGCTGCATTCGGTAACGCGTCCCATGAGCCGTATTTTCGAGACACGACTGGTGAATTCCGTTCTTTTGACCTCACGACCTCACTGTCCGAATGACCCTTCCTCGTATATGTATATATATAAGTATATGTATACAGAGAAATCAACCAAATACCATTTGGAACCGACATTTAGGGGCTGTTGACAGGCGCTCACAGACTGAAAAACACGTTTATTTCATAATTATTTGCATTATACAACTAAGGTATATTTAACATATTTAAGTAAATTTTCATCTCTTGATATTTGAAGGGGGCGGCGCCCCAGCGCCCTCTACTGGCCGGCCGCCAACTGATAAGCACGCGGCGGGAATGAACACATACATATGAATACATGCACACTGACATACATACAGCGCACACTTATGCACAAATTTATTCCCAAGCCTTTCCACTTATTTGATATTGAATTTAAGCCAGTTTGTACAATGGTGCCCTCAAACATGTGCTTGAAAGGCATTTCTGTAAATGACCCATTCATATGCACAGTGTATGAATCATATTGAAAATTATGTAATGATCATTTATATCCTTATGAATCTGTGCTAATATGACACTCATTCCGGATAGCAATATCTGTTAAATTAATGTAAAAAATGTACCTCCATGTCCACCTTGTAACCCTGTGATGCAGTTGTCGCGGCTCACAATGCATGCCATTTCAGTGCGGCCATTTGATCTTATCGGAGACAAACTTATGCAATCCTTTTTATTTTGTTCCCCTCATTTTTCCCGCCCTGAACACAGCCGAACTGTTAAGCCCACCCCGAAGCCACCTGCTTCCACTGACTCAGGAGGAAGATACCGAGGCGTGTGATTCTTCCGACTCACGTGACGACTAGCCCTCGCTTGTTTACACAATGCAGTTGCACCACCATTGGACCTTTCCAACTTGCTCTGACCAGCTCCGCCCCCCTTAGTTACTGTTGCTATGGGCCCCATGCAATGCAGATAAGTTCCGTGTTGAGAACAGCGCCGCAGAAGTTTGAGCATCACTCTCTCGCGCGTATTCTGAAAATATTGCAGTTTGTTCCTGAACGAATGTGTCCAACTTGTGCGGCAAAGTTGTCCAGAAAGGCCTTAACTATTTTACACAAGGATATATCCATGAAGTCAAAATTTTTAATGGAACAGGTGGAGGTACAAGAGTCACAGTGAAGTGCAAGCATTCTGCCTACACTACGGGAGCATCACGTAGTCAGCGTACAATTTCCCTCATGCAGCTATATGCTCCCGGCCGACCAGAAGTGGCTGCTTGAAAGCGATGAGCAAACAAATTTTAATTGGCTTAACCTCAATTATCCCGGGCGAGGCTACACCAATTGTTGCTTCGCCCATGAGGACCTCTGGCCATAGCTGGTAATGGCGTGGCTGGGATTCTGACACCTGACCACAGGACTTGCAGACAAACGTCGTAGCTGTGAGCATCCCAGAGGCCCAAACTCCTGAGACTAATGCGGAGGATCTCCGCTTTGCAGAGTAACTGAAGTGTAATGGAATGGCATGTAAATGTTTTTAAGCTTCATATTTCGCTGTTCGATGAGATACTCTGGGCTCAAGGCCTCCCTACTCTGTCCAGGGGAGGCGGGCGGGGGTCTTGTGGAATCTCAAGAGTTTTTTGTACCGCTGAGATGTTTATAATGTGATATTGAACCAGAGTCAGGAGGTGAGGAACCCAGGGTTCAATCCTTTTATGTTCCCCGAACAGCAGTGGCAAGGGATGACACATTGTACTCAGAGTCCGGCCATCTCTGCATCTGCTCTCATATAAAACCAAAATGGCAGTATTGACAGAGACCGAAAAGGACCATAACCCCCAATCACCAGTCCAATATTATGGGGAATATCCATCACAAAACCGTATCGGATCATTGGCAGGTGACGAGTGGTGTGTGACATGAAAGAGAAAGGGATGGAGAGAGAGAGAATAAGAGAGAAAGCGAGTGAGTGAGTGATATGATGTATCTGGGCATAAATATAATACATATGTCAGTACAGATTTTCAAGTTGACCAATCATTTGAAACAAGACTCTTAAGTTGAGGTTGAATGCCCGTTTATTGTATACAAAAGTCAATCCAATGGGAGCTGTGGTGGTAAGCCAATATTATGCAGTTCAAAATGATTCCGGAGGGTAATAGCTATTGATAATTTATGCTCTACTCACAATCTTGGGTATTCTCTGGCCATTTTTAACACTCTATTGGACCAGGAATCATAATAAGATGTAATCCACTGGATATTAAGTAGTTATGTGCTTATTCTTCTGTATCTTGAGAGAACTATTTTCTGTTTTTAATAGGACACAGCAGAAGACCATTCTAACATGTTACAATCTATTCATTCATTAAACTACAGCAAACGAATCGAGTGATGTCATAATGGATACAATTTACAACATACGTGATGATGTCATGAGAAATTTACATTTCCTGCCTGGCTATCCAATGGCCTCAGTTGAACAGAACAAAAAAGTTCACTGCGCACACAGTTAAATCCTTTCTGAAAAGCTTATATTAAAAAACTCCTTTTAAATTCAAATCTCACACTATTACGATATGCACGCATTCAGGTCATCACCTCCTCCCCACCCCACATACACACACACATAAAAGTTAAGCCTTCAAAAAAAATATTTTTTAACAAGTAACTGAAGTCATTTTGAACCATAATATTTTGAGCCAGCAGGAACCTATTTAGAATTTAGTACGTTCACTAGTGTGCCAACGACCCCGTTATTCCTGCATTGTTATTGTACATGTAGAGGGGTGCAGTTCACTCGCAGAACGTGATGTCTGTACCCCAGCGCTGTACTGTGATTTATGATGAATTGAGGTCTAATTTATTTCTAATCTCCCTTAAATCTGTAGAGTGCAGGTCTAATGAGGAGTGAACACTCACATGAGGAGAAACAGCCGTAGCAATTACAGTCCGAGCTATGTGCTTTGCGTGTTCGACACGTACATAACAGCTATACACTTCTATGTTTGGAACATGTGCTCTCTTCTCAGGGTGAGACGAGGCCTGATTTCGACCCTCGTTGATGCACTGATAAAAAAAAAAAAATTGGGAGACTGCAGTCGGGGGGGGCGGCTTAGGAGGGAGGGGAGTATTACTGACTCCATCATGTTCAATTGTTGTGGAAATTTGTGATAAAAAAGAGAAAATGATCACACGATGAATCTGGACAGGAGGGTGATTGGAGGATTTTCATACCTGTGCCGACTGTAATCTCGCCCGGGAGGGAGGCTGTTCCTCTGAACAGGGGTGTCAAACTCAATTTCCACGGGTCCTCACGTTGTGCGGCTAGCTTTGCACTGTTGCCCCTGTTTAACGGCTCAATTAGCGCGGATGTTATGACAGTCTGATATTCTTCAAAAAAAAAAAATTTTCGCTCAAAATGACTGATCACAGCCAAAGGATAAACTGGCACATTTTGCTCCAGAAGTATTTCCCTGCTGTCTAATTTGGGAAATGTGCTGTAAAGGTGTAAAAGTGCACAGCTCATTAACTAATTACTAATCGGGTTTGGAACAAAATTTGGCTTGCAGGCACAAACGTGCACACACAAATGAATTGGCAGTCATGCATGCAAATTCACATAGAAAATTAAGCATGTATAAATATGCCTACACTCGCAAATATGCTTACACACATATAAGTTCACTGTCACTTTCTCTCACATATAGCATACATACAACCATGAAGATGTACTTGCCCATACAGACATGCATGCACAAACACATACAAGTATTGTATGTGTGTGCTTATATAACAGGACACAAAACATCCATGTTCACACCCATGATTGCATGCAGTCATGCATGTAGTTTTACACCCAGTTGCAAAGGCAGACACAGGCATGTATACAGATTTCTTCAGGTATCCTGAATGACATTTGACCTGTACCAGGATGGCCTAAGCCAGTTGTGAAAAAAAAAAGCCCACATCATGAGATATGAGCTTCGCCAGAGGAAACTAGTGATCTGTGAAGACAGATGTTTGACAGGCCTCTGAAGGGCAGCTGCAACAGTCCGTGAACCAGAGAGAATCAGGACATTTCTATCCTCCTGACGTATTACAGAGGACAAAACTGGTGGTATTCGCTATTATGGTATACACATGTACACACACACACACACACACACACACACACACTCCCACCTTACTAACGCACGCACACACAAACACCATGCAAACAAACACACACACGCACACACACACACCTACATACACACACGCACACTCATGCCTTGCAGACATGCGCGCACACACACACACACACACATACATACACACACGCTCACTCACTCCTTGCACACATGCACACACAGACACACACACACACACACACACAACCTTCCAGATGCACACAATCTGAATGAACAGACTGCCGTGGCTGCTAAATAATTCAAAGAAGAATTAACGAGTGATCGGACCAGTTAGCCTCGGTTGTTAGTAATCAGGATGGGTGATGAAGCAGATATTACCGGAAATAATACTGATAATTAATTACGCCTGTAGATTATACAGTGGTGACCTTTAAAAAAAATCTCCTGTGGCCCTCAACCAAGCAGCGTGTTTCTAAGTGAAGTGGCTATTACCCAGAATGCTGTTCACCGGCAGTGGCCTTGAGCTCTGTGGTGAATTGGATTGGGGGTGTTGTGGGGGTGTCGAATGTTTTTCCTGTTCCTGGGATGGCATGATCTAATTCTACAAGAAGTGTGTGGTGCTCAGATTCCTGATTTACTTTGTTGTATTTCCCCAGGTGACGGGGATTTGGTTGCAAAACGAACCACTTAATTAAATCAATACAAGTACAACAATACCGTGTCACCCAAATGCATTCCAGCACTCTCATTTCATAAACAGAAAAAACTGAATGCAGATAAAAAAACATCTTGTTATAGTTGCGGGGGATTTCTTATTGTGTGGGTAGACCTGCTGCACTATTGATAAATCTGCATTATTTATAATCTGGGCAGCCTGGTTTTCCAGGGCCCATGTTTCTGTTATCAGTCTGTGATATGAACCAGGTTTACTGCTTTGCGCAGGAATGCAACAGCTCAGACACAGCATTGATCTAAATGCGCTCACCCTTCTGCGTGTGCAGGTTTCCAGTCATTTTGCTCCTCATTTTTCAGCAAAAAAACTACTTGACTGATAATTTTTATAGTTTTTTTATTTTAAGAAAGAAAGCAAACCTGAGTTTGAGTTTTTTTTTTTTATTATTATTTAATTCAAATTATCTTTAATGACATTACCACCCATGAGCATAATTTTGAGCACTGAGGTGACTTTGTCACCGTGGAGGTGGAAGTAAAAATTCAGCAACAAATTTTTAAAAATTCATTTTGGAAGTGCTTTCCCTTATTCTCAGAATAAAATAAATTTTGAGATTTTGCATAATATCCCCAAGTGACTATAAATGTTGCTTTTGTTGTCCGTAGACAACTGTAACTCACATTGTTGTAACTTTAGTCACAATGCTAACCCATTTTTAGTCCAAAAACTATGCCTTTGATCCACTTGTTTCCTGAAGAAAACAAATAATGACTTCAGGTTTGCTTTAGAACACCAGCACCTTGCCACCAAAAAAGATTTCAAAAAGCAAGACTGCTTAACAAGCATGCAAATTAGTTAGCAACTGCATATTCTACTTAGCTTGCCAACGTTGCTGGTTATCAAGTTATGTATCTGGCACCAAAAAAATCTATAGCTAAGATGGTTGACATTAGCTAGCTTTAAAACCAGACAGCCAGCTAACTTACAAGCCAACTAGTCAACTTTGCCACGCCACCACTGACTTAGCTGGTTTGCTGGCTACCTGGAAATAATCACAGTGTCCTGTTCTCACTGACCTAGCTATTGTTCGAGCATTTATTATCCACTGGGTTTGCTTTTCAAACATCAAAACAAAAATGTATTTACAATCTCATGTGAAATAGGTTAAGTAAAGGCATCAACGTATAACTAGCTATTAAAAAAATATAACTTATGTCCTGAAGTCGCTAATTTTATCAGTACTTTGGAATTTTTTTCCTGCGCTTGAAAATAGCTGGGTTCATGCCCCACTTTTATCCCCCTGGCATACAATGCGGGGGGATATAGATGTTAGTATGTCCATCTGTCTGTGCGTTCGTCCATGCGTCCGTCTGTAATCATTTTGTTTCCGAAGCAGAACTCAAATTCCGTTCGATATTTTTTTTTTACAAAACTTGCTGTGTGTATTAATCAGGTCCTAGACTGGTGCTTTTTGAAATTTTGGAATCTCTGATAATTTTACTTAGTCCGTGTTTCCATGGAAATGACTTCTGCAAACTTAAACAGGGATGTCAACTGATTAGTTAAATTAAGAGATTGTGGGGGCTGGGAGGATATGTTATCTTCTGATTACACTTGTTACATTAGTGGCTGAGGAGTTTATTATCAACCACCTGGAAGTGGTATTTTTTCCCCCTGTTTTCTTAAAGGTTTTTTTTTTTTTTGAGCCTTTCCTGAAAGCTGGCATGCATTCAAATCTACTGAAGTTTAGCTTTCAAAAAATGGATCAATGACCCAACCTACTGCGCTTTTGTTTAACAACATTTTCACTTCAGCCTTGCGAAGACACTTGAAGCTGACCACTCTTTACCATGGATAATAATTATGAGGCATAGTATACAGATGATGCGATGGAAAAGACATGTTAAACAAAACCTCAACTTTCCAATCTTTGCTTAACTTCAAGGAAAATTTTAAATAACCTTGTATACAACAGCATCTTTCTTTTGTTTTTAAACATATTCCGGCTTTCTGTTGCTTGAAAAACAAACGGCCATTATGATAGTGAGGTTTGAAAGCTTGAAGCCTAAGAATTGCTCTTAATTAATTTATCGTCGAGCCAATGGAATTCCAAGAATTATATTCGTCTTTATACGGTGCCCTCCAGAATTATTGGCACCTTGTGAGAATATAAGCAAAGAAGGTTGTGAAAAAAATGTCTTTGCTGGTTATCTTCTTGGTTGTCCAGTTGAAATATTTACAAAAATCTTACGTTTCAACTGAACTAAAATTATTGAAAGAAAGAAATGTTAATATTAATTAAACTTTCGGTCAGAAAGTCTTCAAGACGTCCATCAGAAGCCACCGACATCACCAAAGTTTTTTTTTTTTTTTTTTTTTTTAATTTGGCATCTCCAATCCCACCCGAATCTGGAATGCCCAATTGGTGAACTATGGACAAGGCTTGCTCATATGCGACCCCTTGCTGCCAATTCAGGAGAGTGTAGACAGTTTGCGGCTCTCTGCTTCTTATACACTCATTGGTTGAATCTTCGCAAGTTCAGAACGAGGGTGGAGGATACCCGGACATGGACAGGCTTAGAATCTTCCTGACGAGCACCCGTCTGGCCAACAGGAGGCGCTTGAGCAACGAACAAGGCAACTATTATTTTTGCTCCCCGGCAGCCCCTTCCCAATTTGCAACCCTGTAGCGCAATAGTCAATTGTGCGCTACTCTGAAAAAGCTGCCGACCACTGCCAGCGACATCATCACAATTTGTTTGGAAGGGTTGCATAAAAAACCTTTCTGCAGTTAATCAAGAACAAACCAAAGCACCCACAGTTTGCCAAACATTACTAATACTTTCAATGGGAACAGGTTATATGGCCCAATGAGGTCAAAATATAGCTTTTTGGCAACTTCAAAGGTGAGCTAGGCATAGACAGGCGGATAGCCATGCAAAACAGTAGCCGGTAAAACTTTGTAATAACGATCATTTATAAGACACTTATAAGATATTAGTAGATATTGAACTAATCATGAATAAACCATTTATATACATTTGTAAACAATTATTAAACCATTTATAACTAAGGTTGTACAACATTAATATATGATTTAGACATTATTAAAAATGCTGCATCAACATTGTTTGTACATGATTTATTCATCATCAACTAATGTTATTTAATGTGTAGAAAAACATTTTTGAACGATTTACGAAAATATTCTTTCATTCACTACATGTATTGAGTTTTTCATGGTTAATAAATGATTTGTTAAGTCAGTATAAGTCATGTGTTAAGTCTTTGGTGCAGCCCAAAGCATTTCTGGAAAAATTTATCGGTACCAAACTGTTTATTATCAAACCATTTCTATACATTTACAACTTATTAGTACATCATTTGTAATTGTGCTACTTTAACATTCATAAGTGATCAGTAGATCATTTTTTCAATATGATCAAACTTATTAGTAAATTATTAGTGAAATAGTGTAGATGTGCTAAAAAAAAAAAACCCATGTACCACCATTTGTTTATTCATGTTTAACAAATGATTTGTTAGACATTCATAAAAAATCCATAAATCATTTGCAGATGTTATTATGTCCCTTAACCTAAAGTGAAAACTATTCATTATTTACAAATGTCTGTTAATGTTTATAAATGATTTGTGGATCTTATACTCACCTCTTACGAACTATCTGGCTTTTATTAATACAGATACGAAGCAATTACTAATATGTTTTTTCATGTTTAACAAATGATTTTTTTAGACATTCATAAAACATCTATAAATCATTTGCAGATGTTATTATGTCCCTTAATCTAAACTGAACCCTATTCATCCTTAACAAATATCTAATAATGTTTGCTAAAGATGTGTAGACTTTTTCATCACACGTAATAAATGTTGTAGACAACTTTTGGATCCATCCTTCTTATGAAATGCCATGAAACCATGAAAAACTCAATACATGCACTAAATCAAAGAATATTTCCTTAAATCATTCAAAAATGTTTTCCTACACATTAAATAACATTAGTTGATGATTCATAAATCACGTACAACAATGTTGATGCAGCGTTTTTAATAATGTATAAAACATATATAAATGTTGTACAACTTTAGTAATAAATTGCTTAATACTAATTTTCAAATGTATATAAATGGTTTATTCATGATTAGTTCAATATCTACTAATAGCTTACAAATGTCTTGAAACTTAAGTTATAAATGATTTAATAATTATTTACAAATGTGTATAAATGGTTTGTTCATGATTAGTAGACTGTTCACTAATATCTACTAATATTTTATTAATGCCTTTAAATGATCGTTATTATAAAGTGTTACCAAGTTGCCCATACGCACTATGAAGTATGATCTTGGATCTTTGATGTTGTGGGGCTGTTTTTCATTCAAAGCCTCAGGACATCTTGTTAAGAAACATAGTATCATGAACTCCATGAAAGCCCAGCAGATATTTTACTCACAAGGACTTCGCCACGAACGAGAGGTGTTTAAAAGTTTATTGAAGAGAATGTGGTCAATATGCGAGAGAGGAACTGTAATGGATCTCTTCTGCTTTGTCGCCTGCGAGTTTGGGGAAGCTACGACAGGGAATTTGCCTTAGCATCCAGGCACAACAAACCCCTTTTGGACCCAACCGAAAGGCCAGGGAGAAAGGAGAAGGGAGCGGAGAAAGGAAAGGAATGGGAGGGAGGGGCGCATTATACAAAAGCGAAACAGGAATAGGTTAAGTGTGTATTTACAGGAAGTTCTGAAGGCGCCACGGTTGAGGTGTGGTCCAGCTCCTGCAACTCTGCTAGATAAGCTTCAATAAATGAAAACTTTACAGCCTCTGCCAGGAAGCTTAAAATGGGCCATGGTTGGATCTTTTTTGCAGGACAATGATCCAAAGTACACCTCAAAATTCAAAATCTACACAAAAATGGTTAATCAAAAGCAGAATAAAGGTTTTGCCAGGGCCATAACAGTCCCCCGCCCGAGTCCCCACAAAAAGTATATGGGATGAGCTGAAGAGGAGAGTCCACAAGCAACAACCTTGGAATCTGAGGCATCTGGAGAGATTCAGTTTGGAGGAATAATCTCAGATCCCATGCCATGTGTTCACCAACCTCATCGCGTCTTGTAGGAGATGACTCAAAGCTGTTGTCTTGGCAAAGGGAGGCTGCAGAAAATATTAAATTAATGGGTGCCAGAAGTTGTGGCACACATATTTTTGAGGAAAATATTTATTTCATGAAATGAATTCAATGTCTATTTCAATTGCGGTGCTTCAATTAGAAGGTTAGACATTTGTGAAATATTGAATGGAAGATCACGAGGATAAACAAAAACTTTTTTTTGCATCTTGTTTTTTCCCAATAATGCTGGAGGACACCGATCATGGAAATTTAATATTGAAACGACATTGCAAAAACTCACTAAATGAGTGAGATTGAAGTAGATTTTCTTTAGATAGACTGTTTAATGGAATATTTCTGCTCCACGGACATTTCAGATTTTCATAGTCCTCTGTTTACCTCTATGCAGCACATGTTAGCAGGCTAGCTAAATCTGGCCAACTGTAAGACAAGCAATCTTGTTTGCAAGACAGGTCTACAGGTTTTCAAAGATGGGCAATGGCAGAAGATTCATAGAGTTTGTTTTTTCCTATGTCTCTGTCAAATTGCAGTTGTCAACATTTGCTGAAACTGAGGGGTCTGACTGGCTGAAAATGAATTATAGGTTATTCACATGTTTGTGTAGTGGCTGTGTTGCTCGCAAAACGAGACTCCATATACTTGACTAGAAGCGCAGTATATTAGCATTTACTACTATAAACTAAGACGTGCCCATTTGCATCCATATACCATATAGGTTAATATTGGAGTGTACTGGCTCATAAAATTATTTCTAATTAGAGTAATGGCGGTATGTGCCCGAACCCTTTAACAAATAGCCAAAGGGATTTCAGTTCCGATACCAATAGCAAACTTGTAATGATGTTACCACCAGGCATGGGGCGATTAATTAACTTAATCACTAACTTAATCAAGTTAAGTTAAAATCCCATTAACTTAACTAATTAACTTATGAGAAGGGATATTAACTTAACTGAATTGATTTTTGCAGATTATTGATTTTTTTATTAATTTTTAATTAAGTTTTGATTAACTTCATAATTTTTGCTACAATGTTGACCTGATAATTCAGACTACTTATGTATTTTTTCTAAACATCAAACTACCGCAATGATGAGATTTTTTCCTCATAATAATTATTATGGTTTTACAATGATAAAGAATCTTCACTTATATGATGTTGTTCTACACACTTTTATATATATATATATATATATATATATATATATATCAGCTGTGTTATGTTCTTGAATTTTAACAAGGCTAGTAGGCATTGAAAATCTGACATATACTGGAGATTGCCAATAACCTTTTGTGTTAACATAAATAGCATGAAATACACAAGTGTATGTAAAAGTATGCTGAGTTTTTGTATGCTATGTATGAAGTACATACAGATCATGATTACAATATGATACATTGCTGATAATATGATGACTTGTTTTCAAATGTATATATATATATATATATATATATATATATATATATATATTTATATACATATAGTGTATTGACAAAACTAGATGCAGTTGAAATAAAACTTTATCTTAACTCTGTAGCTGTTAACTCAATCAACATATTTGAAAATATTGTCCATGGCATGGAAACAACAAAGTTAACTTTTAACTTAACTAGTTAACTTGTCAAAATTAACTTAACTAGTTAATTTCCAAATAGACTTAACTTAATTGATGAAATTTTAGTATTAACTAGTTAATCCTACAAGTTAATCGCCCCATGCCTGGTTACCACCTCAATACTGTATGAAAGCCCATAGTGGACAATATTCAAATGAAAATGTAATCCCACTATTGCATTATAATTTTTCACTTATGAATGGGTTACTTGAGACAATATTAAATTGAAAATGCATTAATCCAATTATCACTTTCATTTTCACATACACATATGGGAAATCTTTGACTATATTCAAATGATAATGAAAAGCTGTTTGACATTTCATTTTCAAAGTCATGCTCCGCAATACAGTGGACAATATTCAAATGCAATAAGCAAAACAGCACCCCCAGCCTATTGCATTTACATTTACATGTCAACACGCTCTTTTAGGGTCAACATGAAAATGTAAATGCGTTTTATCTGGAGTAATGTAAAACGCTATAGCACGCATGGAAGGATAATGCTGCTTTAACTAGCTATGAAGTAACATGTCTCAGGCTGAACTGTCAGTTTGTTCTTTAGGTAAAAGAAGCTGCAAATCAATGGTGAAAGAGGTCGTGTGTGTGAGATGGCGTTGATAGTGACAAATCAGAGCTGTAAGAGCTTCTCCAGTAGGCATCATAGCTAGCTAGCTGTACCTAAGCGATTGCTTTTAGACTCACTAGCAAGCTAGCTATCGTCTCTGAAATCTGCCAGCACACTTGGGTTGCAGTTGCACAACACTGCCGCGAAGCCTCGGATAAGTTCATGCATATTACAGCTAGCTCAGTTAATAGTTGGGGCAAAAATCAAATCATATCGCTTCAATGTGATGATCATTTACAAAGATTTTCCTTAGTTAACGTTAGATAGCATACTAGCTGCCGAGATGGCTACATCCAGAGGGCAACGTAGCCTAACGCGCAATGGCTCACTACACATAGCAGCCCAGCCACCATGAAATTATCAGCAAGCCCCCGTGCGTACAAACGCTACCCAGAAGCTGATTGGTTGGTATGCAAATGAGGAACATGCTTTTCGTTCACGCCCCTAATGAGTGACGTCCTAGTGGAAGACCCGCCTTGATGAGACGCTAACAGATTGCATTTTAATTTTCATTGTGCCCCAAAAAGAGCGTGGTGACATGTATTTGAAAATGCAATGGACTGGGAGGCGCTGTTTCCCTTACTGCATTTGAATATTGTCCCACGTATTGCAGGATAAGTCTTTGAAAATGAAATGTCTAATGTCATCAACATTATTATATCATTATTATTTCCAAGTGATTAGAAAACAGCATTTTCATTATCATGTTGACCCTAAAAGAGCGT
This sequence comes from Gymnothorax javanicus, assembly GCA_029692085.1. Classification (NCBI taxonomy): domain Eukaryota; kingdom Metazoa; phylum Chordata; class Actinopteri; order Anguilliformes; family Muraenidae; genus Gymnothorax; species Gymnothorax javanicus. Next base: position 18,775,528 of record CM056194.1, read on the forward strand.
GATGACATGTATATGTAAATGCAATAGACTGGGGGAGCTGTTTATCTTATTGCATTTGAATATTGTCCTCAGTAGAGCAAGTTAAGTCTTTGCAAATTAAATGTTGAATGCCGTTTTCAATATCATTTTCAAATGTCAGAAAATAGCATTTACATTTTCATGTTGACCCTAAAAGAGCGTGTTGACGTGTAAATGTAAATGCAATAGGCTGGGGGTGCTGTTTTGCTTATTGCATTTGAATATTGTCCACTGTATTGCGGAGCATGACTTTGAAAATGAAATGTCAAACAGCTTTTCATTATCATTTGAATATAGTCATAGATTTCCCATATGTGTATGTGAAAATGAAAGTGATAATTGGATTAATGCATTTTCAATTTAATATTGTCTGAAATAACCCATTCATAAGTGGAAAATTATAATGCATAGTGGGATCACATTTTCATTTGAATATTTTCCACTATGGGCTTCCAAAATACTGTATTGCCAAAGCAATTGCTTGCTTAAAGTGGAAAAGCTAACAATATCCCCCCCCCACCCTAAATTGGGACAATGTTTTTATTGGCACAACCACCTATCAGCAGTATTACCAAAGCAATACTGGATTTGTACTTTCTAAGCCCTTGAGCTGGGCTGCCTAATCCTATTCCTGCACATCAACCAATCTGCAGGTTCTCATCGTAACCTCATCTACACCTGATTCTTATGATAGGCAGCTCACTTAGATCCCTACTTCTCTGATGAAGTGTGTTTTGTTGGGGCTGAAATGAATACCTACAGGATGGTAGATCTCCCAGAGCGGGACTGGGCAGCCCTGCTAAAAGGCAAAGATTGTCCAATACTGTACCCATGTTGTAGTTGTATCATTCTATATATATATATATATATATATATATATATATATATATATATAAAATAATATTATATAGATACAATATATATAATATTATGATATTATAGTACATATACAGTGAGAAGTACCATTATTCATTGGATAGTGACACATTTTCCATTTTGGTTCTTAACTCCAACATTTTGAGTTTGGAAGGATGCAGTGAGACTGAGGGCGTAGTACAAACTGTCAGCTTAGATTCGGGGGTATTTTCTGTTATATCAGATTGACTGCCCAGAGATGACAGCAACATTTGTGCTTAACACTGGTTTATTATCGTTTTAATGGAACCTCCCAAAATTATTTATTCAATGAATTCTTAATGCCATTAAAATCACACAAATTTCATGGCACCCCTTATTTAGCACCTAGGGAAACCACCTTTGTACCCTTTGATAAGGTTTCATAATCATGATCTGACACTTGGTTTGCGGCCTCTACCGTTCAGCCCACAGGTTGTCAATCTGATAAGGCAGCATGATGATATGCTGACCCGAGGTAGTTACACCAAGTAATTAAGCAGACAAGGCATTGGTTTTGATACCATGATTTGGAGGAAATAGATTTTTAATTAAATCAATAATAATAATAATAATAATAATAATAATTATGGTTTTATCTCTCTCACATGCACACATGAAAATACAAATATGTTTGCAATACACACGCACACACTCACTCATGCATAGACACAAACATGCAGATGGTGTCTTTCTGAAGTGCAAATTTTAATTTTGTCCCTGATAAAAGAAGTAGGCTTGTGTTTGTGCGTCTGTTCCTCATTACTTGTTGTTAAGATGGGGTGTAGAGGGGTGTGAACTGTGGGGGGTGGTCATTTGTCATTTTAGAATAGCTTTTTTATTATGTAATCACTTGATGTAATCTATGATAAGACATACAAATTTGATCAAAAAAAGCAGATTTATTTTGCGGCCCCAATGTATAAAACTACACTTGCATCTTGAGTATAGTTAATTGCAGATATTTATTCTATTTTTAATTGGAGAGGTTGTGAATTTCAACTAACATTGCCATGGCAACAAGATATAAATAACAGAAAGAAGACAGCAAGAATTGAGGCAATTTATCTTAGTTGATATATTAGGATGGACAAATAAAAACATGCTTTTCCCGAATATCAGTGTTCCTTAATGCATATAAGATCATGCAGAAGACTTTCCGAGGAATTTTATTATTTAAGATATACTTTATTGAACCCTGTGGGGTAATTCATCCTCTGCATTTGACCCATCCTATAGTTAGGAGCAGTGGGCAGCCACAGAGCAGCGCCCAGGGACCAACTCCAGTTCTAAGACCAGTACCTTGGTCAGGGGTACTGGTAGGAGCATTCCTATAATGCATGTTTTTGTGCTTACATTTCCTATTCCACAAATTAGATACTGCACTCTTGGTCAGGTCTAGTCATTATTTTATCATAAGGCACTAGATTTAAGCCCCAGGCCCACACTGTCCACACAGAAGATCCAGCAAAAGCTGGTTAACTGGAACCATTTAAATCCAAATGTTTGGACTTTCACAGATGCTCTCATCCAGAGAGCATATTGCACTCATTCAGTTCATACCCTCAAAGCTTTTACACAGTAGATATTAGCTAAAGCAGGTCATCTTAAAAGTCTTATATTCTCCATTTACACTGTATTCATGCGGTATCTACGCTCTTAGTTTCTTCTGAGTCATAGCATGGCAAATCACCTCAAGGGCATTGTTTGGTGTGCTATGCAAAGCAATACCGTATTAAACACAACATCTAATGCAGGGGTGGGGGTGCAGGGCCTGGAGTTCCGCTGTGGCTTCTGGCTTACCTTAATGCCTAGCACTTAATTGCCTAATTAAAACAGTCAATTGCACACTTTTTTAATCTCACCTGGCTTCTGGGGTCTGAACTGGCTGCTTAATTTTAGATTGGAATAAAATTAGCACCCCCTGTTGCTCTGTTGCCCACACTGGCACTAAGATATATTAAGCTAAGTTATACCAAGCCATTCGATACCATGCACGATACATCAGCTGGGCAGTCCCAGTTCGATGAGCGGCATTAATTATTCTCATCCCATAAAACGAACATATTACGGACCTGAGCCTCTTAAATTGCATGATACGGGAGAGTAGCTGGGGTAATTGATTGTGCTCCCCATGTCCACGAGAACGGCTTGAGTGGTCTTATTAGCCGGATCCGTTTGTTAGCATATGGCTGATTCCAGGGTCATTTTTCAGTTGTAATTTTCTTAAATGACCAGTTACTCTCATTGGGGTTTCTCTAATTCAGTGAGGCTGTAAATCTGTTGGAGAGACAGCAAGCAGCTGCATTTCTCCGTTGCTTTTAAATGGAAATGTACGCTGTTTAATGGGTAGCTTTATGAAGAAAAAGCATCGCTTTCCGGTGCTTTGTACAGGATAAATAAATCCTCATGAATAGGTTCTAAGGTGTGTACCAACTGTACGTATTTATACAGGGTTCCTTATAAGTGCGTACAAATTGGAAGTTGCTCTTTGATTCAATCAGCACTGGCTTCATTACAAGTTTACCTGATTTTTTCAGACAGCGGCATCTGGTGTATGTCACATTAGAATATGTGTTTATAGCCCTAAAACATATAGATGTGTAGCATATTAAAGGGAAAATGGGTGGAAAAAACATACTGAATGCAGATGCTTCCATATCAGTGCACTGCGTGACACAACAAAGCAGCTAACATCCTGTCATGTTCTGCAGCATGTAAAAAAATGCCCTATTGACCTTGATCTTCAATCACAATGTTAAGAGGACAAATATCTTTCATTATTGGAGTGTGGATCTGTCCCAAAGGCTGCTAAACCTGAAAAAAGTGAGGTCGTCAGATGATACTCTTCACCATACTCATGACAAGGGGGCAAGAGCATGTGTGACATGCACCAATAGGATGGCACCTTTGTCTAATTATGAAACATGTCTATCCTGATGTTAGTGGTGTCTTCCAGGGTGGCAATGCCCCTATGCACTGGGCATGAGGGGTCACTGAATGATTTGATGAGCATGACAATGATGTGAATCGTATGCTATGGCCTCAGCAGCTGTCGTACCTCAATCCCATTGAGCTCCTATGGGAGATATTGGATCAAGCTTTATCACCTTTATAAAATCACCAAATTGGTGAATTCCTTTAGTCGTAAAAGTGCATAGAATCAATGCCAAGGAGCACTGAAGCTTTCTGGTGGGTCACAGTGGATTGACGCCTTACTAAGGCGCTTTATTTTGGGTTTTAATTTAATTTCTCTCCTGTTACCGCCTCAGCTTCCATCATAAAGACTCTCAGCTTTCTTGTCTCAAAAAAACAGAAGCATGCAGTTTACTGATGTTATGTGTGATTTTTTGGGGGGGGGGAAATGGTATACGTCAACAATGATTCTGGTGGCCACAGCAAGAGAGAAAGTAAGACACAGAGATTATTTCTGTCAAAAAGATTTAGAAACTGTCTGTATGAGAAATTGAAAAAAAAATTATTGGCTCTACAGTTTTGCACTGTGAATTTATTTTATAAGAGAAATGAAAGAGAGACCAGATTCATAACTGGTCTAGATTTGGAATGACACAAAGAGAGTTATATAAGTTGGGCCACCATGCAATTCAACATTAGTGAACCTACATGGTGTTCGACAGGCCACAAAGCCAGCTGTCCCGGCCTGGCTCTGAACACGGCTCCACCGTCTGCGCTTTCTGGAAATGCTTCTCATCAATTGTACTCATTAATCCCGCCTCGGTGGCTGGCTTGGAATGCTTTTTTTTTTTTTTACAACAGATGTCAAAATAAAATGATATAAATTATGGTGTAATTGAACTGATTTAGTTCATCCGTGTGGTAAAGACCACATGTTGTAAAAAATCTTTTTTCACCTCCTTTATAGATGGAATGCTAGTTGAGGTGAGCCGCATTGGTATTCCGCACACAGACACAAATCCACAAGAGTTAAAGATCTGAAGTCTCTTTCGTATTCTTTAATAACAGGAGGCATTAATAATAGATGATAGCTGTATAGCCTCGGGCAGGGGCAAAGGACAAAGAAAAATGAATTATTATAACCTCATTAAACATTTAAGAGGAGGGCCAAATGTCAGAGTGTACATGTGTTATGTTTAAGCTAATGAGTTTTTATATGTTTAGGTGTTCCTGTGCACTGCGCTGCTGTTTAATAATAGACTACCATAGCAGACCAGGCTTAGCCCATCATGTTAGGTTTGTGGCTTCTGTGGTTCATTCATCATTCACATCTGTGTGTTACACTCTCTTTTACTTGTTGCATTTCATTTGATGACCATCAGTCTTCCACATGGTCTGAAAATGCAGAACCTATCAAATGAAATTTCACAACAAATAGAAATGAGAATAAACTCGTGTTAATCGAGACCTCATTTCTCAGTGACGGTTTATTACTTTATCAACAGGCAAATTTTAGGTGTTTTTTTGGTGTTTTCTGTTGTCTCATTTTCATCTTATATGCCCTCAAAAATATTTATCCAGAATCAACAAACTTACTTGAACATCATTACCTATCAATTTTTATTAAAAAGGACTGTAACTTATTTCGTGTATTTTGCCATTTTCTACTGGAAGCACATTTTTCAAACTAAATATCTTAAAAAATATTTTTTATTTATTCATTAGATCAGAGTTGTTACCTAAACATTATTTTCCACTGAAGCATATTCAACTTGAACTTATTTGAAATATTTTTATAATTTACGAGGGGTTAGCTAGACATTTTTTCCTGCCAATTTTCAGCATTCTAACTTTTTTTTTTTTTTTTTTTTGCATTTTTGGGAAAAAAAAACTCATTTATATTTGAACATATCTCCATTGAATATTGCAATTTTTTTTACCTTTAATGTCTTATTCGTAAAGAAGGCTTATATATATATATATATATATATAGTAAATAAAATTTTCTTTTCTTGCCTCAAGTATTACCTAAACAGCATTTCCTGTTTTTTATTAGTAAAAAAAAAGTGATATGGTTATATTTCTCACATTTTTGATCAAGATCATTGTTTAATATATACTGAGCAACAAAAGAAACGCAAGTTAGCTAGTTAGTCAATGTACTCTTATTGTTACTCAGTCAAAGTGACCGCAAAATAAAGAAAAGTTTGATGAAACAAGTGTAAATGTGCACGCGCTGGTAATAAATTTGCTTTTCTAAAATAATTACGTGCAAACTTATATTCCAGTCTGCCTTTAATTAACTTGCGTTTCTTTTGTTGTTCAGTATATTTTGCCATTTTCCATCTCATTCTATGTCCACCTATTTAGTCAACAAGATTATGTGCAGCTCTTATTATAGTTTTACAGAAGTTTCTGTGTTCCATCAAGATAAATCAATAAATTCTTACTATTTTATTTCACCATTTTAAATGTGATAAATGAACATGATTTCCTTCCCATTTGAAACAGAAGCAATTTTCATGTTTAGCAAAAATTCCAATTAAATGTATTAATCAACATACATTTATTAAACCACATTTCATTTCATTTATATTGTTGTAGTGGTTATATGCTAAAATTTTCTCTTTCATGTAGCTTTATGAATGCATTTAACTGCTCTATGAATATTTGGTAAGTAATATTATATTATATTTTCTATTAATGTGCTTCTCTACTATGGTTAAATAACACGATTGCCAATTCATCTCAATCCAATTTTCAATTCAATCCTACGTATTTTTAAATTATTAATTTTTCCCCTTTTTAAAGGCTGTGGGCTGTACTGTGCTCTGCTCAGTTTCCTATTCGCCTGAATAAAAATAAATGGAAGACCCCAGTATTAGAAGTCACAAATCGTCCATTTTGAGAAAATCGAGGCAGTAACTAAAAAGCATTTTCCCATCCATACCTCACGGTGTGTGAAAATGTGACACAAGTACTTTAAAAGCTGCCGTATCACCTTGACATTGAGTCTACAAGTGTAAAACTACTGGAGGGATGGAGTACCTTTTGTTCAAAAGATATTCCCACACTTGACATTTTTAAGATGGTGACAAAGAGCACTGTCTACCACATTGATCCAAAATGTCCCTTATGAGTTCAGTTGGTTTGAGATCTCGTGATTGTGGAGGCGGTGGCATATGCTTTGGATAAAGCTTATACTCATAATACCTTGTCAGTGGCCCCTTGTGCCCTGTGGGACTTGGGCCGTTGTCATCCAGGAAAAGTGCACTCTCTTCATGGCAGGAAAACTTCATCACATGACATTAAGTTACTCCCTCAGAGTTACTCTGCATTGATTTGTAGCAATTTTTCTGCCTGTAAGGCGACAAATGGTCCCAAACGATGCCAAGAATATGAACAGAAAGATTTGCAATTGTCGTGTTTGTCAATGCATTAATTCAGGTTTTTCCTTCAATTTCTCACCTATTTGTACAACCAGTGAAGTTGGCACGTTGTGTAAATCGTAAATAAAAACAGAATACAATGATTTGCAAATCCTTTTCAACCTATATTCAATTGAATACACTGCAAAGACAAGTTACTTAATGTTCGAACAGGTAAACTTTGTAATTTTTTGCAAATATTAGCTCATTTGGAATTTGATGCCTGCAACATGTTTCAAAAAAAAAACAAGTGGCAAAAAAGACTGAGAGAGTTGAGGAATGCTCATCAAACACTTATTTGGAACATCCCACAGGTGAGCGGGCTAATTGGGAACAGGTGGGTGCCATGAGTATAAAAGCAGCTTCCTAAAATGCTCAGTCATTCACAAACAAGGAAGGGTCACCACTTAGTGAACAAATCGTGAGCTGATTGTGAACAGTTTAAAAACAACATTCCTCAACGAGCTATTGCAAGAAATTTAGGGATTTCATCATCTACGGTCCGTTATCGTCAAAAGGTTCAGAGAATCTGGAGAAATTTAGCGACAAGGCGAAAACCAACATTGAATTGACCTTCGATCCTTACTGCATCAAAAACCGACATCAGTGTGTAAAGGACATCACCACATGGGCTTCAGAAAACCACTGTCAGTAACTACATAACATCTGCAAGTGCAAGTTAAAACTCTACAATGCAAAGAAAGCCATTTATCAACAGCACCCAGAAACGCCGGGGCTTCGGGCTGGGCCCAAGCTCATCTAAGATGGACTGATGCAAAGTGGAAAAGTGTTCTGTGGTCTGACGAGTCCACATTTCAAATTGTTTTTGGAAACTGTGGACCTCATGTCCTCCGGACCAAAGAGGAAAAGAACCATCCGGACTGTTATAGGTGCAAAGTTCAAAAGCCAGCATCTGTGATGGTATTGTATTAGTGCCCAAGGCATGGGCAACTTACACATATGTGAAGGCACCATTAATGCTGAAAGGTACATACAGGTTTTGGAGCAACATATGTTGCCATCCAAGCAACGTTTTTTTCATGGACGCCCCTGCTTATTTCAGCAAGACAATGCCAAGCCACATTCTGCACGTGTTACAACAGCATGGCTCCGTAGTAAAAAAAGTGCGGGACTAGACTGGCCTGCCTGTAGTCCAGACCTGTCTCCCATTGAAAATGTGTGGCGCATTATGAAGTGTAAAATACGACAACGGAGACCCCGGACTGTTGAACAACTTAAGCTGTACATCAAGCAAGAATAGTTCCACCTGAAAAGCTTCAAAAATTGGTCTCCTCAGTTCCCAAACGTTTACTGAGTGTCGTTAAAAGGAAAGGTGATGTAACACAGTGGTAAAAGGCCCCTGTGCCAACTTTTTTTTTTGCGATGTGTTGCTGCCTTTAAATTCAAAGTTAATGATTATTTGCAAAAAAAAAATAAAGTTTCTCAGTTTGAACATTAAACATCTTGTCTTTGCAGTGTATTCAATTGAATATAAGTTGAAAAGGATTTGCAAATCATTGTATTCTGTTTTTATCTACGATTTACATAACGTGCCAACTTCACTGGTTTTGGGTTTTGTATATATAGATGATGAACAGATTGTTGCATTTAGATAACTCTTTTCTCACTAACTACTGGCGACTCGGTGATAAGTGCTTTACAGAGATAAGCAAAGGGGGAAAGCAGATCTTGGTGAGTTTTTCTGAGGTACTCTGATCTCACTTTATGAAGATTGTGTCGGCAGCTTTATATGGATTGCTTCAAGCATTTTTGTTGAAACTTGGTTTTGCTCTCATAAAGTGGGAAGGCCTTGTAACCAGGCAAGTACTTTCTCTTTATAAGAATCCTGGATCTTATTGAAAAATAAACATATGAATTTTATAAAGATATCACATAAAGGAAGCAGCGAGCATTGTAATTTGGTTACAACGCTCAAGATAGACTGGACACGCTTATGGAAAACATCAATGTCATTCACAGTATACCACAGAAAATATACTATATGGACAAGAACACTTGAGGGTGGGATCTCCCAAGAGGATAGAAAAGCTCAAGTATAGAATGAAGGAGGTCACTCAGACTTTTTAGCTGTTGACCTGAATTATAGTAAGAGTTGAACTTTCCCTCTTACTGGATATTGGAACCCAAACAATGCCAAAAAAAAAAAAAAATCATAAGTATCACATAATGAATAAATATGAATCATAAATATGAGTCAAAATGTGCTGAAAGCGATGATGAGCCATCTAGTGTTAGGGCTGCAGACATCGCCCCAGAGACAGGTAAAGGGTGCGGGGGCATCAAGTTTAGTTTTGTAACTCTCTTATCACCCACCCACTGAAGGCAATAATAATCCCACGTAAGCACATTATAAACACAAACATGAATTCTTACAAAAAACTGATGACAAAGGCTAGACGGCCTCCAAATATGAGGATATGGCATGACTAATCCCAGCAGAGAGAGAGAGAGAGAGAGGACAGACAGGGACTGACATGCAGAGCCTCAAAAGAGCAAGACACTGAAACACTGACAGACATGTCTGACCAGAACTATAAACGTTACATTCATGAGTACATGATAGTGGGGATTTCTGCTTATCCCCAGCAAAGTAAACGGTAAGTCTGTTAAAAAAAATTCAGTCTCTCAATTCGCCTTCCCTTTTGTGGTGATCAGATGACACCAGGCCTCATTCTCAGGCGTGAGGTAGATTGCACACTTTTGGCCATCACACACAAAACAAAATGTCAGAGAATGGCATCTCCTTAAAAACAACTGGAACACATTTAGTCTAGTTGCTCCAAAGCTAGGTGGCTCCCAGATGAAAGCGACTCTGGGTACAAAAATGTTTTGCAACTGTTTGGAATCAATTAGAGCGTTTTTGTGACATTTCTGACCCTCCCAATGGCTTTAACAGCCATTTTCTTGGGATTTATTTTTGCTAGTTTATCAGGCTGAAGGTGGGGGAAAGAGCCCCATGCAAGAAAAAAACGTGCTTTCGACACAGATCTTTTGAAAAATATTGGGGTTCTTTTGTCTGCTTAAGATGCTAACTCCAGCAATCTTTTTCCCTTCTTTTTCAGCACGGACATTGAATGGGCCTGCTATTGTTTGCTCACTTGATCAAAGCCTTGATGTTGGGTTGTTCTCTTTCAAAGTACATAAATACAGAGCTTTCATACTAATCTTCCTCACCCAGTGTTGAACAATCCCCACAAACTGTTGCGTGCTTCAATGAGCTTAACGTAACACAACCGCGATGCGTTTCGCTTTTATCTCGCTTTAGTTTTAAGACCACCACCCCCCTACCAAACCCCCCCAGCACTCCCCACTGTCCAACACCGCCCTCCTAAAAAACTCTGACTGCACTAGCATGTGAATTAGTGTCCCGCTGGGTTATTTAATTGCAGTTTATGCCCGTCTCAGTGGCAGCTGGCTCAGTTTGCTTCTGTAGTCATTGGCACCCTGTATGTCTGGAACAACCTGCCCTTCAAGAGGTTTCATCTCAAACACACATCGTCCTTCTTAAGCAAGCTGATTTCTAATGATGACATTGATCTCTCTTGTGGAGCTCTAAGCCCAGGGTAGAGTGATGCCTGGTACCACAGCATCTGTATTTGGTGCTTCCAGCCAGCTGCTACAGTGCTGGGAATATATCTCATTCCAAACCATGCATTCTAGTCACATAAGCCGCAGTTCTAGGCTGGACTAACTACTCTGCATCAGAGTAGTACTGCTTCAGGTTAGAGTAACTAGGCTCAGAAGCTGTGAATCCTCAGAATCAATTGTGCCCCAGGAAGTGGTGCTGGGTGCAGATCATGAATAACCAGACAATGGGGGGTTGGAGGGGAAGTTTGTCGCAGCCACCCCCAGGCCTGATCTCAAATTTTGAGTGTGGGAGATGGACGGTAAAAACAGACTTCAGACTATTACCTCAGATCTTACATTATTACTTGAAAAACCAGACATTCTACCCAATACAGAGCATCTGGCGGTACGCTGCCTGTATTATCAGTGCTGTTAGTCAGGCCTGCATCATTGTTACTGAAACTCAGGTGGATGTAGTGCCATACTGTGTATTCTGTTTAAGACGGGCTGTGTGACTGTTACTGTAGGCACCATAATAACCGCCATATCTGGCTTGAAATGCTCAAAAAATACTATAAAAAAAAACAAATAATGTCATAATAATAGAGATGTTGTTTTATTATACAGAACTCAAAATGCAAATGTGAGAAGTATTGCACTTTACTTAAGAAAACCTGTTAGGTTTTTCTGTATGTCTTGTCTTCTGTAGAGAGTTACAAGGAAGGATGTTCATATTACACATGACAAAAGTTTCAAAGTGCTAGGTAAACTTAGGTGTAGAAGTAATCCCTGTGCGCAAAAGCTTCAGGTTTCCAACAGTTCTGAACACTCCATTTCCAACATGAAATGTGGAGGTAGATCAGTGATCTTTTGTGACTGTTTTAATTTCAGTGGTCCAGGGGCCCCAGTTAAGATCAGTGGCTTAATGGATCTGGTTGCCTCAGCCAGAAGGCTGAGACTTCTTTGTAGGTGGAACAACTAGCAAGACAATGACACAAAAATGCCTACAAATCCACTCAGAATTGTTTCAGGACAACAAAATCAGTGTTCTGCAGTGGCCATCTCTATCACCAGACCTCAGACCAATCAAAGACCTTGTGGGCTTAACTGAAGAGCATTTGTATAAATAGTCCAAAACGCCTCTAAATGTCTGCCTTACCCTTGTCCAGCAGTGCATAAAAAAGACACTATGCAGTTATAGCTTGTTTGCAATCACGTGATCCCGATGACACGCAAACGTCAGATGGGGGGCAGGAAGTCAAGAGCGCCAGTTGGGAATCGTTGGGAATGAAGGAAAGAGAATACACTAAAGCTTAGCCAGTAATATATAAAGTTAAGTAGCTAAATGATTGTAGCCTTTCCTTTCACAAAGTGGTCACTGTATACCCGAGCGTTGTCTGAACCCGCTTCTCCAGACTTTAAACAGAGGTTTTTAATCTATGTCTGCCGCCGTTTTGCCATGAGCATTTTAAATTTCTCGCCTTTATGAGTCACTAATTTTGGGACTGGAAAGTCGCTCGTTTTTCTTCCAATTTGACGGAATACATTTATATAAAATTGTCGCGTTTGTATGGAATACTTTTCCCGAACATTACACAATATAAAGTATTGAAGTACAGGTGGCCCATGACCGCGATAATCAACTGATTTTGTGTTTTCATCAGACTGCGAATGGTCATCCACGCCGCTGGCACCAGCTTACCGTAGGGAATGGTAGAATTCGCCGCGCCATTGGCAGCAGCTTGCCATAGGGAATGAGTTCAACAACAAGGTTTTTTGGAACTTGGAATTTTGAGTTCCTCTCTGTATTCTCATTTATTTTTTATAGTATATTTAGTGCATTTCAGTTGCAGGTGCCCATAATTCTGGAACCTACTGTATGCATGTTTTGTAATATACAATATGAACGTGTATGTTGTGAACAAAGTTTATATTAAATATGCGACTACAGCATCAGTCCCCAGCCTAACCCAGAAAGGGCTGGCGGGCGGCACATACCTGATTCTTCTAATCAAGGTGTTTCGTAAATATTCCAGGGGTTGGGTAGTATCAGGTGTGTAACCGCCTGGCTGGAATGGAGGCCTGCACCCACACCGGCCCTCTCTGGATAAGATTGAGATTGCCTTATAGTAACCACGCCAAAACTCGTCTCCCTTTGCATAAAACTGCTTTAGTAATTTTACCATGTATTGCATTGGTTTTGCTTTTGTAGCAAGAAAATTCATTAAAAATACATTCAAAATATGCATGTAAATATATTACTTGTTCAATTTGTTTAAACCTCTGCAATACTGGTACTTAGAAAAAAAAAAAAAGGAAATCACTTTTGACCTAAATATTTTTCTATACAATTGTACATAATGTGTAAACTCTGGTGTGAGGTAATTACCTCAGGTGTGTCAGAGCAGCTTATGTTACACTGTAATTATCTTAGGTGTGTCAGGTGCTAATCGACGCTAAAGGCAGAGTCAGAGGTCAAGGACAAATGCTGCACTGTTATGCATGTTGCCTGCTCACAGTATGGAGCATTTCCATTTTTTGAGTTCAGAACCACTCTGGGTAAGCCCATCTACCTCCTGCGATTTGAGCTGTGTTCTGTGGAGCAGTCCGGTGTGTTTTACGCACCAGCGGGTTTAACACACCTCTAGCGTAGCATGTTTTATGCACCTCTAACGTAGCGTGTAAAGAGCAGACTCAGACTCCCGCAGGACAGTGCACTGCTGCAGGCGCTTATGTCTTTCTGACAGGTGCACTTGTTTCTACGCCTGGTTTTTTCTGCCCGCCAACTTCCGCTGAGTGGGGTTCGCCCCTGCTACAGCCACGCAAACCGCTACTTCCCACCGCCGTTGTCAAGGCTACGCGGTCCCTCGCTCTGGCTCCGGGTGTTCCAACGTTTAATGCTATAATCCACATAGACTCCAGGCTAAACGCCTGACAATGATAAAGACAGAGTGTCGGATTTCCCCCTGGTGTGGCTGCATAAAGTGTTTGCAGTTTTTGTGATTTTCTTGTGTGGAATGTATGACTTTTGAAGGCTAGTATCCCCAACCTGTAATGCAAGGGTTAGTGCTGCACGCCGACTGAGGGTTTCCCTTTGGTTCAACAGCTCTATTTCCGTGGTGTCACACTATTCTTGCTCTATTTCTTACAGTATGTCATTATTATAATAATGGTCAATGAGATAGATCACATGTAGCGTAAACATTAGATGTACATAATTGAGTTAAAGTATATGCTCTACAAAAGTATATTAGCATATGTAAAGTATATGCAAAGAAATTAGAATACCTCTATGGTTTGCGGTATGAAAGTAAGTTACAGTTTGTTGAAGGAATATCAGTGACAAAATTATATAAATATAAGGCTGCTTAACTGCATTGTCACTCAGCATTTTATGAAAATAATATTGCACCTCAATTCAAGTATTTACAGAACCTTTATCTTGTTGCATATGCCATCCAATGTATCCATGAATATAAGCCTGCTACAAAAATGAATATGTGAATATGTGTGTGCATTTCCATTTTTTGCACTAACATGGTGTTAGCTATCTTTAGAATTGTATTTTAGAAGTTTTAAAATTAGTAACTGGATTGATCCAAAAAATACAACCCATAGGTTAGCTTGGAATTTCAAATAACTGCTGACTTCTTTTCAGAGTAAACAAAATTATGTCTTTCTTGAGGTATGCATGATAGCCAAGCTGAGTTGTGTGTTTTTTATTTTTTTATTTGAATAATGTACATTTTCTTTTTCTTCAGTTATAGCTATACAGTTTGCCTCAGCTCATTCTGTTGGTTCATTTTACTGAGGGGAAGAAACAAAGTTCTTCCTGACGGAGATTAAGCAAAAACCTTGAGGGCGGAATATTATCTGTGCTTACATCAGCATACCAGCGATCAGAGCGGCGAACGGAGCCGCCAGAAATCAGATTCTGTTACTCAATAAATCATTAAGCCTCCAAGTGCATTGTGGGTATTCCCTTTTTTAGTTTTTGAAGAGGCAATCCATACTCCCTCTGACTTTGCACATCTAATTGGAAGAAATAAACCTACTAACAAGAATATGAGAAAATATTCAATGAGAACAGAAATAAAAAGTATTCTTTTCCTTGCACAGTGCATTAAAGTAACAACAGTGCCTAGATCTAATCTTGTTTTGTACACACCAGGGAAATTAGGTATGAAAGAGCACATTGGCAGTATCGGAAGATGATTTAAACTGCTCCATTCAGTAATATGCACCTTGGGGATTTGCTCATTGTACTCTCAACTGGTATATAAATTAAAAATGAGCGGTAAGCACTTGAGGATAAAAGTTTTTATGTAAATTAAAGCACACCATTTTCATACCCACCGGGACTGAACAACTCTAACCCAAAAGTTTGCCATGCATCTGTTTCTGAGTCTTCTTGGATCTCATTGGCTGTTGAGACCTTGTGATCATTAAGTGTGGATTGGGCAGTGATGTAATTAATTGCCTCAGTGCTTCCGTACCAATGACCCATTTGATTCATTCCTCTTTAGAGATAATTTTGTTTTTGCTTGTTTATAAAAAAAATTCTGGAGATGCATTTATAATTAAACCTGTCCTGTATCTTTGATCCAAAGAATAATTTTCTTTCCTTAAAACTAACCATTAATACTTTCACATTTGCTGCCAACTACCTTATTTTAAAGCCATGATGAGAATACTTTATGCTCAAGCATACTTATCAAACCTTAATGATGAGTCAGGGGTCTGCAGACATTCCAGAGTCCTCCAGGGTCCAAGGACCACAGAAGAAGATGGTGATTTACAGCTGAAGCTGTCAATCATTCTGACTCATGCTCGAGAGGACGGGAATTCTTTCGGTGTTTAAAACAAATTTTATTCCAAAGCACTTGAGTGTGAACACTTTTAAGTCTAAGACTGCGCCAACAGTGGATCTTAAACTGAGTTCTCCAATTAGCAAAAATTCTGTCTGGCAACCATAGATAATTAAAAGGGCAGAAAAAAAATGGAAATTGAATTTTGCCGTATAATAATTAGCAGCACTGCTAATCCACCAAAGCACGAATGTCTGGATGCTTTGAACAGACCACACGTCATTCTAATTTGTTATATCTCCTGGAACCAGTAGACTCCAGTGCAGAGCTACCAAGGTTTTGAAATCCAGGTGGGAGCCCAACCTACTTAGCAGCTGACAGGATGAAGCCCACTGTGTTCTGCAGTAACTGTAAGGTCATTTGTAAGCAGGGTTAAGGCCACTCTGAGCGAGACTGATGTCAGGGGGTAACAACTTAATGAGCCAGGACCTGGTAAAGCACCATCAAACAGCATTCATAACAACAATAATACCGCTGCGGACTGAAGGTGGTTGATGGTTCATGATATATCCAAGTCTCTAGTCAAATGGAGGCCAATCTGTACCATGGAAAGCTACAGTATCAAGTGGGTTTTTGTTTTCACCTTAAATATCTCAACCGCTTTGGTCCCAAGGAACCAAATGAGGTGAGCTGTGTATTGAACTACTTCAATTAATTGTCAGTGTTACTGGATCAATTAAGTGCCAAGTAATTGCAAAAACCAGTGGACCCTGCGGCCCTACAGGACACGATCAATTAAGTGCCAAATAACTGCATAAAACTATGAACCAAGCTTACTGTGATGCCTGTTGCTTCCTTACAACCACGGCAAAAGTACTTTGGCACACAGAAGTTCAGTTCAGAAGTTCGGCCGCCATGTTCCGTGCGTCTGCACAGTACATCCGTTGAGTTTGAGTTGTTTTCGAAGAATGCTAGATTGAGTGATGTAGCCTGTTCCTAATTCATCCACAAGGCATGTCTGTAACGTGAAAACAGTGCACCAGCATAACAAATCTGCACAGGGGGAGATTATTAGAGGAAGAAAAAACCCATACTGACAGTACATTTTCTTATCGGCAAAAATGGCAAACTTGGTAATTTTACAATAAAGTTTCCATTGACTTGAATGGAGAATGGGGTCATTTTTGGATGGTGCTAGTGCGCAACCTATCTCAAAAAGACCCGGAAATTTGCCTCAGAAGCAAAGTCTAATTGTGGCAGCTTGGTCGTGCTGTATACATGAACTATCAGCATTACATTTATATTCAGGCACTCAGCAGGTCACCCTTGTACACTGCCTCCTACTACAGGAGCTGTGCTCTGATCCCAAGTGGGCTCTCATCAGGACCCGTGTGCTCTTGAAATTTACTGCAATGTCACTGAGGATCTAGTCTCACTGGAATAAGACAAGGAGAATTCAGTACAAGTCCTATAATCAGGATATAGTGAGGGACTTTAAGGGCAGTGGGTAGTGTTTCTGCCATTACCCTCATAAGTGACTGCACTACACTGAGGGTGTCATATACCGTCAACCCTCAATGTCAAACATCATTTTCAGAAACGGATTCTCAGCACCTTTAACAAAACATTTCTTTCATCTGGCTAAAAGACAAAGTAGAGGTAAAGAAGCATGCACGAAGAGTTAGAGAAGGGACTGAGTGTGAACATGGGAATAAAAAAGCTGAATCATATATGCATGAAATTGTTTTAAAACTCTCCCTGCAGGCTGCCAATTAGCCACCAAAACCCCCCACCTTGCTCGCAGCGAGGAGTTAATGAACCTTCATAGAAGATGATCATGATCTGTCCCACCCATATATTTTATTTCCTGCCCACCCCTTCCAAGAATAAACATTAAGAAATCTTCTGTCACCACAGAAGTACTTTTCCTGCAAATTCTACCATTATTACTGTGCCACAACAACAACAACAATAATAATACAATCGTAACAACAACAACAACAACAACAACAATGATACAATAGTAACAACAACAACAATAAAAAATAATAATAAAAACTAGACAGTCGGTCGCCTAGGGGATCAACGTGTATCCCCAGATCCCCTTAAGCAATCGCTTCCAAAATCGACAGTCTTCGTGACCTCACTACACACAAGTCCCACACTAAATCTGAAACAAATTAGTTGAAATTTGTGGCCTGTAGAGCGCTCACAATGCAATCTCTACGGATGCGACAGACGCAGCGGATGCGAGGCGACAATCGCTGATCCATGGTATCCCCAACTCGTCGTACAGGGATACAACAACAACAACAACAATAATAATAATAATAATAATAATATGGAGAGGCATAATATTCATAAATAAATGAAATGAGCGATTGAGTCTGTCCCTTTCCAGAGCCAACCGTGGCCAGTAACTCACATTCACTTGGCTTAGTCTGGCCCACAGGTTGTATGTCACAGATTTGGTCGGCGGGGATAGCAGTGTTAATCACTCAAACGACCTCTGTAGGGAATCCAGGCACCTGTGGCTACATCAATCTGCAATAGTATGATTGGGTCTCCTCCCCCCAAGGCAGCAGTGTGACACCAAGCCAATGTCTGAAACATCCTCTAATCTGCTGCATCCTCAGAATTAGTACTGTAAATTAAACACACTGCCAATTACTACCAACCCAACAGTTTACCTATAGACAGTTTTATTTATCATAGAAAGTTGAGAATGCTGTATTAAAAGCTGTTAAGTCGGCAAAACGTTTTCAAAAGAAACATTAGCAACAATCCCCAGATTATATGCATATTCTAGGGTTTCCCTTAAGTGCTTGGGAACATATTTTTTTGGAAGTAATATTTATTCGGTGGACCCACAAACAAGGAGAGGTAGAACCATCTTTGGGTCCTATTCTACCTCTAAAACAGAAAACAAGGAATATATGTATCATTAGGGTATTTTAACCCTTTAGTTCCAAAAAAAAAAAAAACAGTAATGAGCAATTTAAAATGTGTAATACCAAATGGTCCAGCTGGGTATTTAAGGGATAAGTACACCCACAAAACAAATTTCTCATTCAGTATACTCAATTTACATAAGCAATGGTTGGCACGTAAGTTTTTTTTTTTTTTTAAGGAATGGCACGTGTTTCACAGAACTACTGCAAACTGGCTTCATTCACCCCAGCTGACAAAGATTATCATTTCGAATTTCCAAGTTTGGCTAAGATAGAAAACGCTGAACTTGTTTTGCCGTTTTTGTTTTTTGTCAACAGGCCTATTGTAGTCATGCGTCATTTGTGGTTAAGCATTCCAGACTTGCTGACTTAGCCTTCATTTATCATGTTCCTGGCTGTAGATGACATACGTAATGCAAATTGTGTCCTATCTTACTTGAGTCTTGCTATTGTTCCTTCGACCTTTGGCATGCACAAGTTCTGTGCTGCTTCGGATAAAAGTATCTACCAAACAAAATGTAATTTAAAAAATACATAAATTATCGCCTCCATTATCGTCGTTGGAGAAAATAACTGCTGTATACAGATTAAACTTCCTCATACATGATGAAAAGGAAGAGGCCTTTCATATCGCTTTTTGGCTCAGATGATGTTTTTTATTTTACAAATCCAAATACTAGTATATGAAGACCACAAAGGAAAAATGACCAAGTCCAAATTTTGCTTTTTTATATATTTGATATATTATTATAATATTTATAATAATATATCACAATATTATAATATTATTATAATATTTCATATATTTCATATTTTTCATATATTTTTGCATATTTTTTCATTGCATTGTTTCTAAGATCGTTTTAAAATTTTAATTCATCATTTCTTCACAAGGTGAAAGTTGACTCTGATAATTTTTCCATGGTGGTCTTCATACATCTCAAACAATAGCCACAGTTTAATTTTCCTTTTTTCTGCAGTTATAGTCCTATTCATTACTGAGCTATCCAAAAAAAAGTGGAAGAAATGAATGCAAAGACATTTATTTGAAATAAAGGAGTTATTCTCAGACAAAAGGTCACATTCCATCCTCGCTGGCAGGGGTTGTACCAATTACTGTGTTCACATCACTAATACATTACGGACATTCTTTGGTGGTTTCGCACGGAATGTCTAAGCATCCAGTAACCTGGTGCACCATGTTAGATTTATGCAAATAAGACCAAAAAGTGGAATAGCTATCTGATTTTCATGAGGTTAAGGGTTATTTTGCCATTTGAAGATTTAACGTAGACGTGCAAAGCTTTCATTATGATGGAGTGCCTGTGCTAATATATTTTACATGGTGTTGTATTGGGAGTAATACATGTGATTATGAAAAGGGCGGACTATCTGCTTAATTTTGTTCAAGGATTAGGGTCATTTCACCCCATGTAGAAATGAGTGAAGGCATGCCACTGAATTCAGCATCTGAAGTGTCAGTGTTATTACAATCACGGATCTGCTTCTCCTGTAATAATAATTTTTCTTCGGCTCGTGGAGGAATAATTCTACCAGACATCTAATTACGGCACATCTCTTTTTATTATTGTTTTAAAATTGGATCCACATGTTGTTACAATGAGTGATTTAAACTCCAGACATATAACTAATTCTTTAATAGACTTTTTTTTTTTTTCCAGGTATGTAATTTGTCCAAGAGAGCCTTGTAGCTACACCTAGCCCAAAGGCCCGCGTGGAGAACTTTCCGCTGAATTTGGGCTGAAGTCTGGAAGTTTCCGCCAGTTGAGTCTTGACACTTATGAACATGCACGGAGACCATTCCGCAAACTGAGCCAGAGTTTGAGATGAAGTCATTTAAAATGCCGCAGCGACCGAGCCAGCCCTGAGGATCAGGTGTCAGCTTTCCCAGGGAAAGCAGCCTGATTGAAACAAAAGCACAGACTCGTTTCAGGAGTAGAATTTGTGGCGTGGCCGCACAAAAGAAATGAGAAAATCCTTCGCCTGTTGAGTTCAAATTGGTTTTGCTAATCATAGCTGAATGGAAAGCTTATTAGCACAGGGGTATTGTGAGTGTGTGAGTGTGTGTGTGAGCGTGTCTGCTCGTGAGTGCGTGTGTGTGTGTGTGTGTGTGTGTGTGTGTGCGTGTACATGTGTCTGTTTGTGAGTGTGCTTGTGCAGGTGTGAGTATGTGCGGGTGTATATGTGTGTGTGTGTGTGTGTGTGTGTGCACATGCATGTGTCTGCTTGTGAGTGTGCTTGTGCAGGTGTGAGTATGTGCGGGTGTATATGTGTGTGTGTGTGTGTGTGTGTGCTGCCAATTTCAGACCTGTTTTCATAATTGTCAGGAAACAAAGGCAATTTATATCCACCCCAAGGGTAGAAGGTAATGGAGTGGATTAAAGCAGCTCTTAGTGAACTGTAAAATAAGAACTTATTATTCAAAAACTAACAACTTATTCCCATTTGAATAATTATATTGTTTCCCTTCATATTCAAACCTGCAAATTGGTGTCAGCAACACACTATTATTAACAGCTGCTTTGTTTTTAACAGAGCTGGAGAAAGGTTTAATCAGATTTACCTGTTGATCTGAGCAGTGCTACAGGACAACTACTGCTACCTGCTAGAGAGGATCCTGATTCACATTCTCATGGAAGCCTCTTTTATTTGGCAGATTGAGTCCTTGTGCATTACTGAATTATCAAAGATTCAGAAACTCCCCTAAGATGAAGAACAGAAGCTGAACTGCTGAAAAAAATCAGACACCATTATTTTCAAGTAGCTCGGAATCAATGTTGAATGAGGCAGAGAACGTTGTTTTTGTCATACTGTCTGGCGGGATATTATCAATTACCTGGGCACAGCAGGAGAGAGAAATACTGCCGGGGAGAAGTCAGAACAAATATGAATCTCCCTGTGATGTGGGATTTCAAAACTCTTTGTTTCATTAATGCTTGGGGTCTGGGTGTTTGCTGGAGGGGGATTCACTGCTAGCTGAGCTAGTTTGTCAGCATTGCCTTTGTTGACCTACATTATTCAGAGCTGGTCCTCAGGCCTGAATCACCGAGGGGAATTCGCTCACCCTCTCATAGCTTTGACCTCAGGTTCGAGAATACGCCAAATGGGATGGCTAGTCTGTGAGCTATTGCCACTTTACCTTTCTCTCTCCAATATTGTACTAATATGACCTGCATCAGCCACTCGAGGGCTGTTTTTGCGTACTCCAATGCCCTGCTCTCAATATAGGGAGGAGAGAGAAAAGCACAAAATGCATCACCACTGACAGCATGAACACAGTAACTGATGAAAACAAATTATGTTAGAAAGCATGTTTAACATTAGAGAATGTGCCTGAAATAAAATGTTAGTTGCAGTGGGCAGCTTTGTTGCCTAACAAGTTGGTTGTGGGTTTAAATCCAGTTTGGGGGCCTTTTTGTGTCGAGTTCACATGTTTTCGTAGGTTTCCTGACTGCGTCCAACTGTCTAACGAGATTTGTGATGGCTTAATTGGAGACTGTAAATTGCTTGCCGGAATGAGTGAGTAATGTGTATGCCCGCAGTTGAACAGTAACTGCTTAAGGTGCATCTCTGCCTCCTGCCCACCGGATGCTGGGATAGACTCCAGCCTCTTGCAGCCCAGAACAGGAATAAAAGCGTTCGATAATAGACAGATGGACATAATATAAAATGGAACGTTATGTCTCCATTGCTAAGCCAACTCCAAGACATGAAATACAATCTTTGGAGAAAGAGCCGTTTTTCAGTCTAAACATGTCTTTAAAATAAAGAGCCATCTTCCCAGAATGATGTAGCACAGTTGTTCAGAAAATTGACTTTTCTCCCTCGAAGACTGTTTTGCTGCCTTAATTGAATCCCTGGATATGTAGTTCTATATACAGCCAGGGTCTGGTTAAGGGTGTTTGCCCTTGGTTGCGATGCTGTCTTAAACTTCTGGAGCAGATTCTTAACCACTAACTGACAAATTGAGCGAAATATTAAAACTACAGTCCAGGTGCACGGTCTTCATGAAAGATGGTATTGTGAAGTATTAACCCCTGTGCCCTCGTTGAATTCCCTACATACACTGATTGTAGCAGCTCACAATATTTTTTTTTTTCTCTCTATTAGAATATCCCATGACATAAAAGTAATTTTATTCATTTAATTGATTTCTGTGTACACAAATTGTAATCACTGAGTGATTGATTCATTTAAGTAATCAGCAGATTAATGAATAAAGAGTTTGTAAAATGCAAATATTGCTAGATAAGTACAATAGCAAATAAAGATGAAAACAGGTCATTTGCCCTATCTATTATTGCTGTTTAAATCTACTGCTTATGCCCCTGAGATAGAAGGTTTTGTTAAACTGAAATGCTAACAACACTGCAGAAAGAATTTAATCCATTTAATGTCCCTATCTTGCCTCTGCTTGGATAAAGGTGTCTTTACAGTAGAAACATAATAAAACTGCTGAAAATTGCCTTTTTAATCTGCTAAAACATTATCGCCCTTAGGAAGCATCTTGAGAATAAAGTTTCGTTCCAAATAACGCTTATACATTTCAATAAGCCACTGTAATATCAGACACAGAATGGAAATTCAAACCATAAATAAGATTTAACTGGATTTTACCAAGTACACACTTAAAAGTATGACACCTTCAGATAAATGCGTTTATCTTGCGTTTGCAGGAAAATAAATTTTTAATGGATTTGAATCGTTGCACTGTTTGAGACAAAAGATAGTTTTTCCCTGACTGAACAGATTATGTCTCCAGAAACAAAGACACATTAATGGTCTCAGGGAGTCAGCCCTTAACAGATGGAAGGGGGTCCAGAGACTGAGCCATCAGTTCAGTTTCCCAAAATTCAATTTCAGATTACATTCTGGCATGAACAAAAAATCACCTTGGGACTTGACCCGTTTCAATCCTTTTTTTGATTTTGGAGCATCCAATTTCAGTGGCTTTCTCGTGCATCATTCCGTTGTACACACCATTAGAGGATATGAGTGGGGTGGGGAAGTCGGGATTCATAAAATACATTCTCAAAAGCAGTAAGATTATTGATGCTTCTTTTTCTAAACAGTTATTACAATTTTATAAAGTGCCTCAAAAGGGCTGTTGCGATGGCTAATGAGCTCTGTTCCTGTCCTTCCTTAGACAACACCAGAAACTTGACTTCACCATCTCAAATTTACATAGTGTGTAAAAAACACACTTACAAATCTAATGATGATCATAGGGTTAGAAAATAATTGCATTTCAACCTATAAAATCCCGGTTTAAGTTTTATTTCTTTGATCAGGGCCAGGAGTAGCGCCCTCTACGGACAGGTGAAGCAGTGAGCCATGAAAAGAGAATGGCTCACATTTAAATACCCTGAAATTATGTTTTCACCAAGAGAAAGCTTGCCGGAATTTTATTCATTCAGCTTTTTGGATCAAACATCAACAGCAGACTTCTGTTTGAGTAAGACTATCATCTAAAATGGAAATAAGAGATAAAAAAAATAATTTTTGTTCTGGAAAAGAGACCATTTTTATTGAGCTGTTTTTCTGCTGTTAAGCAATGCTAGCTCACAGCAGCAGAGAGTAATGCAGCATAGCAGCAGCCAAAGGCATTTTCACTGCTGTGGCAGAGCCGGACAGCAGCTGAAATAGCCTGCCTTCCAAAGGGTTAACAAGCCTACAAAAAGATAACACCTCCAACCTCCAAGGAGCTCACTACCTAATGAAAACCCTATGAGACAACAAATCAACTTAGCAATCCTCCTGAAATTCAGCCGCAGACACACAAAGCCTTTGCGTGTGGTGCAAATTTACTGAAATACAGCTGCTTTGTATAGCACAAGAACAAAGAAGCCTCTGCGCCGACAATATTTTTGTTGCAAAATCTAGTGTTACAAAGAAAAGCAGTGAATGGCTAGCGGCACATAGGTTTCAGTAAAAATGTCCTGTAGTTTTTCTGTTTTCTTTTTTTTTTTTTGCTTTGTTGCCATGAATACTGCCTATTTGATATAGATCTCCATTTTGTTCTTATAAAACCAGTGTGCACTTGCACTTTCTTCTGTCCTTGGACTCATCATTACACTAACAAAGAGCTTCAAGAGAGGGGGGAAAAAGTGGGGAAATGACCTTTTCAGTCCCCATAGCAGCAACAGAGGTTTTACCTCCGGAGTAAATTTTTTAAAGCACTTGAATAAATATCAGCAGGTCTTTATATTTATTTACATCTCCTCCAAATTACAAGTCACTTCATTTGCAATTCGTTTTTTCCCACTAGCCATGACAAAATGACAAGTGTGTATTGGCGATATAGTGAGATACTGTCAAAGAGGATACCACCTTGAAATGTGGTGTCTTTTGTTAGCAAACAGCAAGTAATACAGCATTCCACAAAGAGGCACCCAGGCAGGGTGGCCAATTAGGGAATAGTCTCATTTAAAGAACAAGCTTCTCTGGCTAGCCAAAAACAGTTCACCCATGCTATAGCTAAAGAGAACTCTCAGCGGTAAGAATGCCCCCCCAAAAAAACTGCAATTTTTTTTATAGCAAGTAGTCTACGATTTCAATTTCGATTAGCGACAGCAAACATGCGTGTGAGAGTAGCTTGCATGCAGCGATACAGCGATACAGCAGCAGCTAATGTCATGAGCAGCAGCAGAGATTGATGCAGTGTAGTAACAGGCAGAGGCATTTTTTTCATTTTTTGCAGCATAGGCAAAGCAGAAGAGCATCTGAGACTGCTCATGTTCGTGGCAGGCAGAACAGTGGTACATATCGAGGGTTTGGAGCGCAATGGTTATATGTCCAAATTTTTGTAATTTTGAGATTTTTACCCCCTGTCACAGCTTTCTATCAGTTAATTCTTGAAGCACAATAACTAGATGTCCACCTGCCTTATTTTTAAGCAATTTTCATTTTGTGGTATGTCCAAGAAAATCTGCTTAAATTAATTAAACATTGATATTTTGATGAATGAACATGAATTGTATTACCAAATTGTCTGTCTTCCATTGCGCACAAACTTAACTTCAACCTATCAACATTGTGTTCTGTCACATCAAGCCTAAGAATTGTTGGAGCAGAGGACCACATGACTTGTCAATTTTTGGCAATTTTGGCCATGTGGCAGCAGCACACCTCTGAAAACTTGTGTGTTCAATATACTTCTGAACCATGCAGTTAAAGAGTGACTGATATAAAAATGATATAAAATACCTCATTTAATAGAACACATGCAAACCTAAAGATCCATTTTTCTCAAAACCTCTAAAATGGACATAGCTATAACTATTGTGCTCTGACCCCTCAATATGCTTAGGATGCCTATAAGAATGAGAGCATGTCTCCTAATCTAGTTCTGCATTCTACACCCCATTTAATAGAATAACTTTTCTACCTCTCTGCTGGGGAGTTCAAAATGTTCAGCCACGATCGAATATAAGCAATTAATAATGAAAATTTTCGAGGTTTGTGTCTACTGCCCCAGTGGTTTCTGGCACCTAACATGTCCGAACACAGGAAGCAAGATGTAGAGAGGTTCCAGGTGCGAGCACACTCCAAACTGCCCCGGTACACAGCTGGAAAACTCATCCAAAAAGGCAAAAGAAAAATTTCTGTAAACTCCATTTTCTGCTAATTTAACATGTGGCGATACAAGCTAATCTTGCTGCAGTCGTCTTACCATGATGAAATCCTATTTCTGTCCAATGTCTCTTGCCTCCCGTCCCCATCTCTTCAAAGGTTACAAAATAATGATCTGTTCTTTAGATTCCGCTTAAGGGCTTTCCGAAATAGATTTTTTACCCCCTCGCAGGTGACCTGCGGGGACTGGGGTACCTTCATCAGAAAAACAGCATGCGCAGCACTCGGGAGGCTGGCACCGAGAGTTTATGTAAAGATAAGCTTTTCCAGGGCTCAGCGTTCCCGACAGCAGCAGCATGTAGCCTTTATGTATAGATGGAGTACTGGAGTGTTTCACGAAATCGGCGGATCGCAGCATTTTTTGAAAAATGGAGTTTTTCATTGTCTTATGAACGAGGCCAAATAATAGAGCTGATGCAAAGATGGAGATTTTTATTGAATTTATTTTATTAAATTGGCAGAATGTAATGCTTGTACAGTTTGTGGTTTCCAAGGTTTTTTGGAAAAGGTAAGATGATGAAATGATAATGATGATTATAATTATTATTAGTAGTAGTGGTAGTAGTCATACTAGTGGAAGTAGCACTACTATTGGTAAGAGTAATATAATTAATTAGAGTGATAAAATATTTATAACAGAATTTATATTTTGATTATGGAAGAAGCCAAACAGTACAAATGTTAAGGTGACAAAATGTGGCGCAGCTGCTCCTCTGAATGAAATGTGACGAAGATGAATGCTCTGCGGCTTCAGTTAAAAATTCTGAAATTTTCTCCTATAAATGTCCAACTTCATTATTAATATCAGGTAGGTCATTTAAAGAATGGTTCCTCTCAGAGTGACCTATTGCAAAGAATATGGCATTTAGAACTGAATGAATATACGGTATGCTTCGGTATGCTGTGAGAGAGAGCGAGAGATAGCGAGAGAGAGAGAGAGAGAGAGAGAGAGAGGAGTGAAGCAAGGCGAAAGCAGGAGTGTAAAGCTATCAACACTAACACAAATGATATTTTAACAAATGGCATGTAATCAGTCCGCCCATGGATGATACCTTCGAAAAAAAATGATGTCATAAATACTACAGACGTTCTCTGAACTTGTTACACAGGGGATAATGAAATTACAGGTTGGGCTCTTGTGCCCTTAAGCACTGATAATAAGACCCACTGCCCCTTCCCTGAGTGTGGGTGGAAAGGAGAAGAGCAGTCAGGTGTGGAAATGTTCTTCTTCGCCCAAGCCATGCATCGTGTAGGCGTGCATCTTAACCGCACGACCCGCTGGCCATAGATAGACTCCATACTGCTCTCCTGGGTCTCTTTTCTGTTCGCCCTCTCCTTTGCTCTCTCGTGCCCTCTTTCAATCTCTCCTCTATTTCGCTTGAGTAGGGGGATGATGGTGGCACACTGAGTTTATCTCCTATCAAATCTCAGAACATCTCACTTGTGATTGGTCATTCTCAGGTCTGAACTACAGCAATGATAATGGTTGACAATTTTGAATTGCTATGACTTGCGGGCTCCTCCTCTCACACACTTTCTCTATTGCCCTCTTTCTCTCTCTCTCCCTATTCGTATCCCCCGCTCTCTCCCTCTTCAATCTGTACCTCTTTCTCCTCATCGCAGCCAGATTGTGTCGCACCGAGGACGTTCTGAAGCAGGCGATGGGGTGTTTTGGTATGGGGCTGATTGAGTTCTACTTCCTGCGACCCCAGCGGCGTCGACACTCTGCGAGGACTTTGTGAAACTCAGTGGGAGGGACAAATTCCACTTGTCTCTGGAGCTTTCATGCTGCCATTTAAAAAAGATAAGAAATAAAGGAAAATAAAGTGCAGACACCTGCAGCTTCTCACCTGGAGGGTACCTTCACTCCATCTCCCACTCGCAGTCATCCACTCTTCAGTACAGGAGGGAGGATGTGGCCGCCCTCAAATTCTGGCAGTTACTTGTGTTAGTGCTGAGAGACTTTTTATGTTACAGAAACGCTGTCATTTATGATCTGTTCTGAGGTGACAGGATGGTAGAAACGGTTGTTTTTATACAATGCCAACATTTCCCACCATCCTGTCACCTCAAAGACAAATGCTCACAATGAACAAATAAAGGAAAAATCCCAGCAAACAGCAGTCAACCCTGCATAAAACATTCAGTCCCAACACTTCTCCATGGCATCATCTGCTATACAAAAAGCCCTCTGACTACACTTAATCCTTTTAAACGCAAGTACGTCCTTCATCTTTTTTTAATATTCGACTTCACTTTAGGAATACTTAAGGAAGAAAACACCTCCACACCTGATACAGCCCTATCCCTCCAGCTAATCCTTATGTGTCATAAATTTATAGTAAACTGAAGGCATATTTCGCTGCTGAAAACTGGCCTCAATACATATCCCCTTAAAAAAAAAAAAATGCAAACTATCTTCAATAAAACAAACTATCTTCAATAGTAGACAGATTTCTGCCTTCCACATCAACCAAACAGGGGTGCGTTTCCCAAATGCGTAGTGCTAACTAAGTTAGCAACTTACGTAGTTCATGTATTCACAGTCAATGGGCCCAACTATGTAAGTTAGCATCTTTGATTTTGGGAAACGCACCCCAGATGTGTTACGGTTTCAGAAAAAAATACTAAACAGAGACCCCCAATGAAGGGGAAGGGGACGGGACAGAGAGGAGGGGGGAGAGGGAGTCAAGATTAGTCAGCGATGCGCATTTGTACATTCAGTGGCTTTTCTCTGAAAACATCGAAAAACACACCTCTTAGACCAGGGTAGTGTTTCTTCTTGTTAAACTCTACTTTTCTGTTATTTCACAGGTTTTGAGTAATGCACCTTGATGGCAGCACTTACATGATTGCATATTTGTGTACCCCTGACGATAGTAGAGCGTGCTTACGATGTTAAATGCACTTCCGTAATCTGCTTTGCCTAAAAGCATTGGAGAAATGAATAAGTTGTAAAATGTAGGAAGACAGGAAAAGTGAGGGAGGGAAAGAGGAGAATTGAGCATGGTAGAGAGGAAAAGAAATTATAGACGATGATGCTGTAGGCCTAGAAATGCAATTACAGCTAAACTTTCCAACCATAACGGAAATAAAAACTCGGGGAACCATTTTAATATTTCCTTACGAACTATCAATAAAACATTATCAAGTCGTATACATTATTACAATATTAAACAAAGTCAGTGGCAAAACTGTGTTTATTAATGGCATAGCAAGTAAATACAATATATTACTGAGTCGCTATGATTACTCATGTTAATTTTTAATTTTTGCTTTATTGTTCCCAGTACCACTCTACGTTGGCTTATTTCATGATAATTTCGGCCATATATTGGCAGGCATAAGGCATCTACAGCCACATCAATAAGTATTTAGACAGTAACATAATTTTCAACATTTTGGTTCTGCATGTGTCACCTCAGTGGATTAGAAAAAATATGTTTGCCTGCATCAGACGGTTCTGCTTTTTGAATTTTTGCAATGAGAACAGCTGTGCTCTTGGGCTGTGTATACACTAGCGCTTATGTCTAACTGAGTTATTTGTGCTATATATGGTTAAACAAAATGTGAAGGAACAGAACCTAAATACAAGCGCGCAATTGATCACAGTTGTGATGGTCTTGTATGCATGTGAGCTAATGCGTATTATTCTGTCTGTACTAGCAAACTCTTTTTCATCTGACACTGCTAAAGACCCTCATCTGAAACACATTATCATAAGCCTCCACTTAAAGATCCGCACCCTGGTTCTGTATGATAACACACATGGACACTTGGGGGGGGTTGCGTGCGCTGTTTTCTGATTGTTTTCTGAAGCCGAAAAGCTCCATGAAATGCACTCTTTCAAGCTTTGACTGTGTCCTCATGGTGTGTTTACTTCTCTAGAAGTCAAACAAGGTGAGCGAAGGAGGACTAGCTGTAAGGGCAATGACACCACGCCTCACATCCTATTCCCAGCAATGACCAGCAGCGCACACTAGTCGTGTCGAGAGGGACATGAGTCCATTATATTTTGCCATAGAGGTAATATAATAGAACTGGAGAGAGCGAGGAAGTACCACCCCTATTCCTTTCAATGGGAGATGCTAGGCTAGCTACTTCAGCCCAGGAAGTATGGAATTGACCGATGCCATCTATAAAAATGGCATTCCATGGGTGCTTATTTCTGGCATCATTTCATAAGATTGCCAATCTGATTACACAGCACAAATGGCCAAGAAAATGAGTCGTCTGTGCGGATTGGCGAATGTGTTCGAGGGGAAATGACGAGCAACGCTGTTCATCCTCTGAATCTGACTCCATTGACCCGTTTCACTCGCGCTGCTCACTTCCTCGCGCCACACGCATTATTTTTTTTCGTAGGAGAGTGAAACGGGTCAAAGGAGTCAGATTCAGAGGCACCAGTAAGTGAAAACTAACCAACAGTAATTAAATAATGTTCAATTCTATATGTGGTATAAAATAAAATGCCCTCGTAACGTTTAGTTACTTTTGTAGTCTGACAAACTACCATTAACGTTATTATTGTAATTATAGCATTTCAGCACCCGTTTGTTTACAGTCAAATGCGTCCTTTTTTTTTTCTGCCAGAGGTGCACGTGACCCGCAAGCGGTGACAGCGGTAGGCAACTGGAAGGGGCGCTGCGACGAATGACGGACAGAAAGCTCGGCAAATCATTTTATTTGGACCGAATAAGTCAGACTTCTATCAGAAATATATGAGAATTGAATATTGAAGCGTTTCAACACCTGGTGGATTTCTTTTTCGTTTTAGTGTGCCATATGCTTATTAGGAGCATTTAAGATTACAAAAGAAAAGTGTAAAAATGCCAGAAAGGTAAGAATTGCTTTAAACTTTGATTTACAATATCATTAGGATAAAATCAGTTGCAGAAAACATTCTTAATTTTATCCAAAAAGTTGTTTCCTGAGGTTTTCTCCTTAACTTGGATTCCATGTTTAATGAGTTCCTTAATGTTTGCTGGGTTTGCTCAAAACATCTGAGTAACCAAAATGGATAATAAGTTAAGGGACCTTCAGCTCAATCTTACTGACTTTGTACACAATCTTCATCATTCACACTTCATCTTTAT
The DNA here is from genome assembly GCA_029692085.1 of Gymnothorax javanicus. Lineage (NCBI taxonomy): Eukaryota > Metazoa > Chordata > Actinopteri > Anguilliformes > Muraenidae > Gymnothorax > Gymnothorax javanicus. Next base: position 18,806,880 of record CM056194.1, read on the forward strand.
CAATGTGTCCCATGTAGAGTCTTTTGCGATTTTGCATTCAGTGATCAAAAACTCAGTAAAAACTAATCTTTATTTGGAATACCATTTGGACAGAAAATGTGTGATTTTTTGAAAGATATACTTTTTTTTTTTCTTGGCATTTTGATTAATTGGCAACAGCCAAATTTTAACTCCAGGAGGGCTGGGCACAAATAACAAGTGCTGGTTTGGATGTAAATATGCACTTTCAGCTCATATTCAATATTTAATTTCAACTCCAATTTGATGTAGTTGAAATCTGAAGTAACAATAACTTTGTCAATGCTTTATTAATGTTCAAAGGACCAATTTAAGGCTGGTAGCTAATTACCCCTCACAAAAGGCAAGGGGTACTGTTTTCAACGGTATTTGCTGGGAAAAATGGAAGATTCGCCAAGTATGGTGCTTAGGTACGTTTGTTTGTTTGTATGTCATTCTGTCCACACAATAGCACTCACAATATTGTGTCCATCATCATGTCAAACTTTATTTTATTTCCAAATGCAAAAGCAATAACTCAATCACTTTTGAAAGGAATCATGTTATATTTTCTTGTGATTGTTTCTGGGCCAGAAAGAAGGCTTGTCATTGATTTTGGTCACACAATGACCTTTGCTATGGCGCCACCTCTGAGCCAAACTTTTCATTTTTAAAAATTGCAATAACTTGACAGTTTTGATGGTAATCACAGGAAACTTTGTGTTCATTCCTACCACATACAGGAAAAACCCTACTGTGTTGTGCGACCCTAGGTCCTTTCCTGTAACGCCACCACCAGGCCAAATTTTAAAAATTAGCTGTAACTTGACGGTTTTGATGGGCATTGCATAAAACTAGTTTTGTCAGTACCTGGTGCCTACAGGACAAAATCCTATTGTTTTGTTACCTTCTGACATTTCCTGCAGTGCCACTACTAGGTCAAACTATACCTTTCCAAATGGTATACAAACTCAAACACTTTTGTTGAGAACTGAGTCACACTTCTTAAGATTGTGTCTGCTATATAGAGCAGGGTAGTTATCGATATTGGTCACCCAGTGACTTTTACTGTAGCGCCAACACCAGGCCTAAACTATTAATTTTTAAAAACTGCAATGACTGGAACACATTTAGTGGGAATTATGCCAAATCTGCTTTCAACATTCCTGGTGCATAAAGGAAGAAGTCATTAATTGTGGTGGCTCAATCATGTTTCCTGCAGCACCACAATTTGATCAACTTTAGCATTTTCAAATACAATAACTCAAAAAGTTTTGATAGGAATGATGTCACACTTTTTGCGACCGTTTCCGCTGCACAGAGAAGCGGTGACATTGTTGTCGCTCCCCCATCACCAAAACTTGCTGTGAATATTCTTGGAGCCCATTCTTGGTGTTCTGCTGTTTATTTTCTCAACCCTATACCCTTTCCTGTTCTGTGTTCACTGGGCTGAATGAACTATGTGGAATATGCTGTCGTTTCAGGGATAAACCTTGCTGTCATTCATCAACAGCATTTTTCTAGTGCCGAGATTTCACCAAATTGTCACTTTTGCAGCGGTTTCATTTTACTGTCTTTCTGCTCATACGTCTTTTGCAAAAACCGGTGGTTCAAATTACATGAAAGTTTCAGAAAAGGTGTGTAGGGTCAAAAGATCACCTAATTAAATTTCTGACCTAACTAGGTTAAGGTCAACGTCACTGAAGAGGTGAAAAAAATAGGCAAGGTACGTTGTGCCTGATGCCACTTGTCAATGTTAATACTCACCCTTACAAAAAAACCACTATAGGAATACCATAAAAAATACCACCAAAAACTATCAGTATTACTGTAGTAATTGTATGGGTTTTTAGAACGCACCATTGAGAGTTTATTATTACCACTGAAATATTGTAGGGCTACCATAGCTAATAAAATAACTCTACTGAGAAAACTACGGTAATACTATAGCTGGTGAAATGTACTATAGAACACTACGACCACACTATAGAACACTATACAATCCTTATAGTATACTATAGTAACCCTTTAGTTCATTTTCGTAAGGGCAGACTGCAATGATTGATGTACAAATGGTTCTCTACTGGTTGAAATATTTTTGAAAATGTTTAATTTAAGGTTCATAAAAACTCTTAAGTTCCATATAGCTCACCATTCTCCACCAAACCAGAGGCATTCCATCTTGCACTAGAACAGGAGCAATAAAGCATAGACTCCAGTGACGTACAGATCCCTTTGAGTCCTCTGCAGAAGCGTGAGGGTGCGGGGAGTGCCCTGGGCTGTAGCTCTGTAACATATCTTCCATCTAAACGCTGTTAGCATTTACCGACGCACATCAGAGCAGCACCAGTGCATCACAAGCATCTTTATCTGCCAGAGTCTGTCCCCGTTCACAAGCCCTCCTCGCTTACAGTCGGTGTCAAGGACCACGTGAGATACGACACCGGGCATAATAATACATCACTGACCATCTCTTTCCTTTCCCTGTTAAGGAGGGACTCCAGCATTATTACGAATGCAGAGCAATTCCTTTTATGCTTGTTTAAAAGCTGAAAATGCAGTTACGGAGAATAATGAAACATCCGACCCGGTTCAGTCTTCAGCTTCCGTTTTAATTATTTTGTTATTACGTGCATCAGTAGTCCCTCAGAGGTCATTCCTAAATTGGAATTTGAAAGGAAAGGTAAAAGGGGCTGTTGAAATACAGTTATGGTAAAATTGCCTTTAACAATTAAATTAGGAATGAGATTAACGTTATGGCAGGATTCATGAATAATTCAGTCGGCGGGAAGTCCACTGTAAGACACGTCTTGCACCCGGTGGTTTCCCTCGTCTGTTTGAATGCCATACATTTCATCTGCTTCAATATTGATGGATTATTGCATTATAAAACAAAGTAATTAAATCTGCGGATGAAAATGAATCAGGGGGTCAGTATTTCATAACTCCGCGTCATTACAGAACCAGTGTTGCACAATTTCGCCGGGTGAAATATTAAAAGCATAAATCAAAACTCGGTCAAATTTGAAAAAAAAAAATGGAGCAATCAGAGCGAGCCTTCGCTCGGTCTGTCGTGGGATTTTAACAGATTGCTGTGCCCTTTATGTGATATCCGGCTGGTGTGCATGGAAATATCCGGCCAGTGGGCGCGGCCCTCTTCCCCCTGAGGTGCACTGCGGGATGTAATCAGATTTGTCCAAGGGCTCGGTCTCTTCTTCTCTGTCTCTCTCTCTCTTTCCATCTCTTTCTTCCATCCCATCTTTCTTTATGACTCATTGCCCTCTCTCTCTCCTGCCCTCTCTGGCCATCTCTCCCGCATTCCTCCTCTCTCCCTTTCTCTATCTCCAACCCTCTCTTGTTCTCTCTCTTCATTTTGCCCCAAGGCAGCCCATCTTTTTTCCGTGTCGGCCATGTTGTTTAATCACATTCAGAAATTTCCTCTCCTATCCGCCTGAATCTCATTCATCACCCTCGCAGTGGATGTGAAATGGCAGACTTGGCGGTTTGCAGGATGAGCTTTGGATCTCTTCCACTCTACGCACAGAACAACCTTGTCTTTGCCATCAAGCAGGAACGTGCATTTACTGTATCAGCGCTGATAGCTGAACATTTTGGAGTTTTTGTCCGTAATTGCCTTTCACGCCTCTCAGCGGCCATCTTGGCAACGTCCCTGGGCAGTTATTTTGGGGTGATGAGACCAGGCTCCTATTTAAATGAATGGGGAGAGAGCAATTACTTCACTTTCAATGGTCACAGGGACATAGAAACTGCATGTATAGAATCACCAGTCAAATCGGATAAAAACCGCTTAAAAAGTTTGGTGACTTAGTCTAAAAACAAGATTTGAAATGTAAATATTCCCACACAGGCTACACTTCTAATATGTAGGTGCACAAATTCACTCCACCAACTTCCTTTACAGCCCTGGTCCTCAAATCACGGTCCTTGAGGTCTGAGTACTGCTGGTTTTCCACCCTCCCTTCACCTGGGAGTCAGGTGTACAGACAATCTGGCCAATCAGGGGCACTAAGTGTTCATTTACTTACTTGGGATAAAAGAAAACCCGGACTGAATTTGGATTCGAGGTCCAGATTTGAGGATCCCTGCTTTACAGCATGCGGTGACATGACACTGTCAGCTCATCCCACTGAACTGAATTTTATACACCCAATGGGCTCATCACACCAGAGCACTTGGACGAAAAACCGCTATATTGGTTGAAACCACGAATGATGACATTGTCGTGAATCTGAACTGGACACTTCTGTCAATGAAACAACACAGTTGGTTAAATATGTTCTCTGGCTCAGCTGTATAAAGCACATGATTGGCTTTTGTGGTGAAGGACTTTTTTTTTATTGGAAATGCTTTAATTGGTTGGACTGTTTTCTATACAGTCTCTGTTATGGCTCTGTATGGCTCATAACATATGGCTCTGTTATGGAGTTTTCAACAGATTGTGAGGGTGTATCATCACAAGTTGGTATCTCAAGTGTTGCTGAGCAGCAGCATTAAAAAAAAGGTGTGAAAAGGGCATTAATGCAACATCTGTCATGAAAAGTCAGTCACTATCTCATGAGAACCAATCAGAAATCTCTGCCCTCCGCAAAACTATGCATAATCAGGGCTCCTGGTAAGAAGAGCGTCTCCATGAGAATCATCCCACGTCCCTGATCATCTGCTGATATCAGAGGATCCATTTTGCCTTTCAGGATTGTTCATCATTGAGCTGATTCTTGGGGGGATAATGACATAGGAATCTGCCTCATATATTCTGAAGCAGGGAGGAGATCAGTGTTTTTCGTGAGTCAGCGGGTGAATCAACACCAAAGCATCCACACAGCTGGACTGAAACACTGCCAGTACGTTGGAGTGTGTTCTATTCATTCGGATTATTTAACTGAGAAACGCCCACATAGATTTTTCTCTTTTTATCTGTTGTGAGTAAATATGATAAAATTCAGTGGAATTCACTGAATTCATGAGAAGAAAAAAATAGTGAAAAACATTTTGTAAAGAGAAGAACTATGCAGTCAATATTTATAACAAATAAAAAATATAAATATATTTCTGAGTTTGCATATGGGCTACTGCCTCATGGAACTGATCTTTCTTTGACAATCCAACATTATTTGATTGATGACAGCTAGCATCTCGCAGTCGCTCCTCAAATACACAGCACTTCCTGTTTCTCCCTATCCCACAGATGTAATAGAACATAAAAGGGTTTTCAGACCTTCTGCTGTACAAGTCAAATGATATCCAAGGGTTCACTTGGAGTCTATTATGCTGGTGCATCATGAATAGAAATGCATCAATTAAATTATTATTATCACGAACAGAGATCTGGCAAGAATACAATATATACTTATATCAGCTCATTGAGACACTGAGTACTTTGTCCTGTTTGGGGATTTTGACTCTTCACTGCTGCCAGTCAGATCCTTGGCCCACAGAACAATCTATATGCACTCAGGCAGGCACTATGTGTTAAAATAGCTGTAATTCCTCAGGGAATATGGATATGCAATCGCAATTCTAAGCAAAGAATTGGGGCAATGTGTAAAATGCGCATAAAATCAGCAGTAATTTGAACATCTCTTTTTAACTTATTTTGTCTGTATACTTTTTTCATTTCGATATAAGTAATACTTAAGTCATAAAATTTTTTTTTCTTTTTTGAAAATAATAGCCATTTCGAAATGTTATGTCTATAACATGTTCTAATGAACTCGAACAGGTCCATGCTCACCACTGCGAAATATCACCTTGCCCTTTAATAACATTTTGTAGTGGTTTTGAAACTGAGGAAACTAATTATTGGAGTTTCTGAAGTGGGATTTGTACTCATTCCTGCCTGATATAAGACTTTTGTCGGTCTAAAGTCAGGTGACTCTGTAATATTTTGCAAGGCAAAATCAGCCACACGTTTTCAATGGGAGACAGGTCCAGCCTGCAGACTATGTGAGGAAGGCTATTTTGTTCTCAAATACACGTGTCCCCTTTTGTGTCAGTTTTGCCCAGATGTGCAAGTTGCCCAAGTTACAGCACTAATGCAGTCCCAGACCGTGACAGACATTGGCTTTTGAGCATTTAACTGATGGCCCTTCTCCTCTTTGGCCCTAAAAACATGACATCCATTATTTCCAAAAACAAACTGAGCATGGACTTGTTAAACCACACCTTTACACTTCCCCATCAGTCCATTTCAGATGGCCTCAAGGCCTGAGAAATCCTGAAGCAAGGCTGTGCTTCTGGATGGTGTTCATATATGACTTCCTCTTTACATAGTAGAGTCTTCACTTGCATTTGACGATCCCACAATAAACTATATTCACTGGCACAGGTCTTCTGAAGTGTTTTAAAGCCCCTATTATTCTGTCCATTTCTGAAGCATGTCAGTTCTTAATGCAGTGCCGTCTGATAGCTCCAAGGTTACGCGCATCCAACATTGCTATTGTTCATCTTCTATACACCAAGATTGCTCCAGTATCTCCCTATACACAAAATTTTTCCTTCGTTTTAAAACTGTTTGACCATTTGCTTGAGCGGCTTTTGGCAAAGTGGCGACCAGCAATCATGCTGGTAAACAACCGTGCCCGTTTGCAGTCACTCATTTTTAAAGCAATCATTATTGAATCCTGTTATTGTTTCACCTGTGGACTGCTCCGAACTGCTGTTTTTCCTGAATTCCTCAATTTTTCCAGTCTTTCCATTCCCTTGTTCCATTTGTTTTTGAACGTGCTGCAGGCATAACATGCAGCATTAGCAAATATTTACAAAAATCATTACAGTTGATCTGGATAGACTTTACTTTTTTGTGTTGATTTTCAACTAAATGACGGCCAAAGTAAATTTGCACTTGATTTTTTTTTTTTTTTTTTTTTTTTTTGCATTTTGCATGCCATTCTTGCAGAACTGAGGTTTTATATGACAGATGACAGTTCACTCTTAAACTCTTCTTAATTGTCTCATTTCAATTTTCTGGAGTACCAGGCCAAAACAACATATTGGAAAATTGCATCGCCATCCAAATACTTTGAGACAGTACTGCATGAGACCGGAAGTGAGACTGAGGGAGGCAGTTTCACACATTCAAGAGCCATCTTTCAGATAAGGCATGTCCTGGCTCTTTGTGGTCAGACCCCATGGCACTCATTGCAAAGCGTTGAGCGCTCCCTGGAGTCCTGGCTGAATTCCAGTGAAACTTGGCTCTGTTTCCCTAACAACTCATCATCCCCTGATTTAGTCTGTATGGAACTGTTCCCTCCCTTTGCTGAAGTGCGGTAAGATTCTGGCACAAAATGGCTGCTTTCCTTCACTCAGATGGTCACTCTCTGCTGGTGTTTGCGGTGAGTTTACCCTCTATTACTCCAATTCCCCTTTGAGTCACCTCTTGCTGGTGAGAAGAACGCTAAAGATCACTGCTTATCGGATCATCTAAGATCTAAGTGGCAGTCCTGCCAAGCACAGCCATGCTACTCACAACACCCCCAAACCCATGCCCCCCCCCCCCCCCCCAACCCCATTGTCTCAAACCCAGGATCTGAGGTCACGTAGAGGTTGAGCCCAGGTGAGTGAAAGGTCAGTTGAGGAGATTCTGTGAGACGGAGCAAACAGCCGAAAGCGCTAAGGCAGCTCTCTGACAGGAGGGAGCCCTCTTGAGCCGCTGCGACGTGGATTCAGTCAGCACTTCTCCCGAACTTTGACTTCATTTATGAGAAAAACGCCAGCGTCAGTGCTGCTTTTTTCCCCCTTCGCAAGTGCAGTGAGGAGAAATCAGCCCGTACATCTCGCCACACTCTGGAACACAATGCTGGCCAAGCAAAAACTCACCATTTATACCAGCCTACGTGTCAAACAACCAATGCTGACTGAAAACAGGCCTTTATTCTGAAATTAGCATTATAAATGTGGTAATTATCTCATACAGAAACTGTTATTATGGAAATACCAGCAAAGTTAAACAAAACAATGCATAATTGTAGAATGAATGAAAGACAGCCAAGACCACAATGTAAAATAAAAAATAAAGTAAAATATAAAGGCACTGCATGTAGATTTTAGCCATCATCTTGCAACTTTATAGTTTTATCTCTGCTCTGAGACTCCCCCTTTAGAACTACAGCACGTCTTGACTAGTTATTGCATGTATTGATTTTTTGTTCTGTGAGATCTCCTGCTTTTAAAAGTGCTTTTTAATGTTGTCCTGAAATCAGTTTCTTCTGGGGGATAATTTCCCAATCAACCTTTCAGTACTGCTGGCTGACAAAGTACTGAAATCTCTTCCCGGCTGCGCCTTGTTAAAGGAGCTGTGTCACAATTACTGCGCCTGCTCAGAACTTCGAAAACTGTTAGCCTACCAATGTGAATCTGCACGACTGCAAGTCAAAATCTGATTCAATCCTTGCCAGTCTGGCTCTGTTTTGAATTGTATTTATATTCTTTAGTTACTCAGGCATTATGCTTTTTATATTAAGGACTTTTCTATAGAAATTAGAGGATTCAAAGAGCTGTTTTAGCACTTTAGCAAAAGGATACAAAGACTGTAAACTGGTTTGTCAACCACAAATACTTTGTAAACATTATAGAAGAAGAATAACTTAATTATTGGCGTTTGGCAAACCAGCTTAGCCTACTTTATCCCGCATCCTGGAAGAAAGTGATTTCAACCAGATATGTAAAGTAGCTAAATGATTGTAGCCTTTCCTTTCACAAAGTGGTCACTGCATACCCGAGCGTTGTCTGAACCCGCTTCTCCAGACTTTAAACTGGGGTTTTTAATCCATGTCTGCCACCATGTCTCTGCGAGCTTTTTATATTTCTCGCCTTTACATGTCACTATTTGTGGGACTTGAAAATAGCACTTGTTTTTTCTCAAGTTGATCGGTTGGCACAGCCGTGAACAGCACAATATTTTGGCATTTTTTATTAGCGCTTCTTCATGGAGAAATCACTTCCAGCTCCCCGTCTGTAGTTCTCACTGAGACGTGACGTCATCGGCAAACAACCTATATTAGTACAGCATATATTAGTTCACTTTTTTATTTCATTTAATTGGATATATTATTTAAATTTATTCACTAGTATAATGTTTCATTTGTTAAAGATTCAGGACAATGGTTTTTAACTCAGTCATAAATTAAATTTTGTGGAATATTAATGAGTACCAATGCACACAGTTGGTTTTTGCTCCCTGCCTTCAGTTCCAGGCCTGGACAGGCAGGAATCTTCTAGAACAGAGCCATATCTCCAAACTCAATGCATGCTTGTGTGCCTCTCAATAAACTATTTTGACAAAGTGATCCTGTCAAAAACTATCTAAATCTTAGATTCATCTGTGACCACGTTATGCTGTAAAACAGCTAAGCAGATTCAGGGCATTTTTTACAAAAGGACAGTCTTATGGTTCTGAAGATTTACACCTAACACTGACACTACTCTGGAAGTTCCCAATGATACGCTGCACCTGTGGTTTGCTCTGTCTTCATTCTTCTGTCCAGTTTGCACCAATCTAGGTTGATTTTACAACTGATAAAATCAAAATAATTAGTTCACCAGTATATTGTTCCCAATTCAATTTTTTTTTTTTACTAATTCCAAATTTACAGATTCTTTACATTCTTAACTGGCCTAAATTTACAGATTCTATTTGACTTCTTACTATTCACATCATGCATTGTGCCATTTAAAGTTATTTGCATGGCTGCTGATATTTCAGTAAAACCTGAGACAAAAACATGAGTATAGTGTCCAGTAATGTACATATTAGCAATTAAAAGATTTTGATTATCCCAGCATGCATGTCTTTAGACCATGGGAAAAACAGGGTACTTGTAGGTAACCCATGAGAGCATACAAATTCCACACAGCAAGGCCCTCCCTGCAAAAAATGTTCTATAGGACTTCTATTGAATTCTATAGAATTCTAGAGAACTCTATGGAACATCAATGGAGCTCTATAGAACATTTTAGTGAAACAGCATGTTCTATAGGATTTTCCGTGTGTTCTATAGGAATTTGCTAGAAACCTATAGAGCACCTCTATGGAAAAGAAAGTCCTATAAGATCATTGCTGTTCTATAAGACCTTCCTATAGAACACCCTAGTTGAAAAACCTGTTCTATAGGACTTTGATGGTCTTTAGGACCTTCTAATAGAACAAAAGCTTAATGGGAAAGACATCTTAATAAGGGTTAAATAAAAATAAAAATAAAAATTAATCTTGTGACTCCTTGCAATGCTCTGTCGAAGGGTCAATTTACCTTATGTGTACCCGGGTTCTAGAAGTGAGAGACCGGACTAATGGTATGAAAATGCGCAATATGCAGTGATATCCACTATACTGAAGTAGCAAGGAAATCTTGTCCCTTTTAACTTTAAGGTGTGCTTATAAGCGCATGGGGTACCAGGCACATACCAACTCACTGATTCTCTGATCAGACGATTGATTGACTGACTGACTGCACAACTTATTTCAGTTCAGTATTTCAGTTACGGTATATGAAGACCTCTTTCCATTTCGTCGGCAGCCATTCAAATATATAAATGTAAGGCATTACAACTTTAATTATGCTATAATGGAAAACTTGTGTTCCTCTTTTGCTTACGAAGACAGAATTTTGTTGAAAGTTTGAGCTTTTGAACTTTTCCCTTAATTTTAAAAATTCAATCAAATTATTCCTTTCCATTTACATGCATGTGATTGCAGATTATATGCAGATATAGAATTAATTTGAATACAATTTGAGGTCTGCTAAGACTTATTCCCACCATCTTTATACATGTATCATGGTCACCTAACAGCATTACTAACATGGCGTTCCTTTTCAGCGAAGGCACTCAGTTCCTTTTGAATTCCCTAAGACCCTGAGATACGCGGCAACAACGGGCATCTGTTGGGTTCAGCACAGCAATTCAAATAGATCAGGATCAAGTACAATCAAAAGTTTCCCAGTTGCTGGATAGCTCACTCGGTTAAAGCACTGCGCTGTGGAGCAGAATGGTCTGGGTTTGAGGCCTGGACAGTGAAGCGTACAATTGGCCATTGTGCTAGAGGGATGCAAATTGGGAAGGGTTTGCTGGGAAGGGTAATATAACATGGTTGCTTTGTTTGTTGCCTTCCAGATTCGGGTGGGATTGAAGATGCCAAAAAGAAATGAATAAAGTTCTACAAGAGCTGTTCTATAGAAATTTTCTATGGAACTGTTTCCTATAGAAATTTTCTATAGAACTTTTTTCTATAGGACTCGAGGTACTAAAGTTCTATAGAATTCTATTGAACTGTCCTATAGGATTCCATTAGCACATTTTTTGCAGGGCTAGCCTACGTTGCAGATGTCTTATGTGGTTCGCTTCCCTCACAAAACAATATCTGCGCACTTGAGTGGGTTTTGTGTTCAACCAATCAGAGAGAAGCTCTGAAATTTCTGAGGCTATAGGCACATACTGTTGTCGGAGATAAGCGAAACACGTAGACGTCTGCAGCGTAGGCTAACCAGCACCAACATATTGAAAATGTTCAAAAGGTGGAATTTCTCAAAGTTTATTCGGTGTTGAAGTTTTAAACCCTAGTCACACTAGAGGCGGAATGAGCCGGAATGCCGTCGGAATGAAAATTCTTTGTATATTCCTGGATATTCGAAGTGCGTTCTAAAAATTCTGAGTGCATTCCAAATATTTGGGGCCATTCTTGTGGCCGGCCCGAATGTTTTGCTCATGCTCAAAACTTTCGAGGTGCATTCGAAGTGAAGAAATATCGAACGGCATTTGAAGTGTATTCTAACTGCGCTCTGACTGCATTATAAATATTCTTACGGCATTCCAACAGCATTCAAAACATTCTGATTGCATTCGAGGGAGAATCGAAATGGCAAGCCACGTCAAATCCTGCCAGAATGTCCTGAATGCGCCTTGAATGAGCCAGAATGCACCTTGAATGCGTCTCGATTGCTGCAGGAATCTATTTCGATATTAAAACAATTTGGCTGGAATGCACTTCGAATGCCGTTGGAATCTTTTGATTGCCGCTGGAATCAGTGGTGGCTGGTGAACTGGCGATGGGGGAGGCTGAAGCCCATCCCTTAAAAATAATGATTGGTCATGACCTGTTTTCAATCATTCATTTAAATTACCATTACAAAAGCTCCGAAAACTCTCAACATTACCAGGTGTGGCCAGTTTTCATTAAAAACGCATACCTGTTAACTCACGCATTCGGCGTTAGTTTTAGTGGTATATTTACGTTCCCCTGCTGTAGTCAGCAATTACGCAATCAACGCATATGGGACACTCGCGTTACATTCTGAGTACATTCTGAGTATTCGAGCTGCATTCTGTTTGAATTCTTGGACATTCCAACCATATTCGGCGGCCAATCCGGGAGCGTTCTGACTGCATTCTAGGTGAATTCGTACAGCATTCGAGGCACCTTCCAACCAGACTTGCGGTGGTGTTCAGGCAGCAATTGAACCGCACTCGTACGGCATTCAAAGTGAATTCTAAATATTCTGACTGCATTCTAACAGCATTCTTAATATTCCTACTGCGTTCCAACTACATTAAAGCTGCATTCGAGAGCTAATACACCCAGAATGTGCAAGAATCATTTGAGGTGGGTTCGATGCGCATTCTAAGTATTCAAACGGCATTCTTTCAAAGCTGTAAGAATTTTGGTCAAATTAAAATTCCCGCCCCAAATGTTGCGCGAATTCTTCACTCCCGCTCGTTCTGCTTGATTCCTGCTGATTTTGAATAAGTGTGACAGAGGCATTACCGAACTGAAGTTCTTTAACTGCAGAGCAGCACACTTCAGTCGATGCTTTGGTAGTTAGACGTGTGATACAGGGCCGGTTGCTATCATGGTAAAGTTGCTTGATTGCCTTTATGTTCTCATCCAGTCGGCATTTTGAGAACTTTTCAAATAAATGGTTGCATCCCGTACGGCACACAACCAGTTCACTTGAGGGATATACAGCAGTATTTACGGAAAGAACACGACTTAAAATGGAAAGAACGTCGAGTTGGTTTTTTCCATATGCACGTATTTTCTCTGTCTTCGATCCAATTCTTATTTTTACATAAAATCAAATGTTATCATCAATAAGTTTTTTTAGGAGTTTCTGTTCCCGCCTGAGGAAAGCAAAAAGAACTATCATTTAACAAGCATAGCATTCTTATTTGCTTATTTTGCTCAATGCCATGATGTCATGGAACTCAAAACCCAGCTGGAGTGTTCAGACATTGTTGTGCGAGGGAAGCAAACTACATAAAATGTCTGCAACGAAGACAAACAAAGGCCCAGGTCAGACTTGACCTCCCAGCCATTTGGGTGTGAGGTAACAGCACGACCCATTGTGCTACCATGCCACCCATCCAATTGAATTGAAGCTAATATCCCCATCATGTTTTTATTCCTGACAACAGGCAGTGTATCACTAAGACACTGCTCATTCTGCATCCTTAAACGCTGTTCCCATCTGCTAGATAAGCACTGAGGAGAGAGGAACACAACACTTTTATTTTTCAAAAGCCCTTTTCTCTGCCACTCTCAGCACTCCGTCAGTAATAAGACAAAGTCGACAGGAAGCGCACAAGCAGAGATGATTTCAGCGAAGAGACAGTGATTGAAAATAATTGAAAAAGCAGGAACTGTCTTGGATGAAAGGCTCATTCATTTTATGCCGCTGACAGTAAGTAGCATTAATTAAACGTGCCATGTCATTGCAATCCTAATTTAGCACGCACCAGATTCTACAACTGGATGGGAGCATTAGAGGTTACTTCCATTTTTCATACACCTAACGGCGATAGCAAAGGGTGACTTTGAAAATAACTTGGTGGAACAAAAACTGCCTTTGAAAAACAAAGAGAGGAAACCAATTTTTAACACTGATAACAACTGAGACTAACAGTGCCTGCAATTGCTTTTAGAGCTTCAGTTTGCTACACCTACATAGAGGTTATTGCGGAGGTGTAGAAGAATGAAAGCATATAGAATTGTAATAAATAGGCGTGCTGTGTTTGGTTTTTTATTTTATGAGACTGAATTGGACTTGTGGCATTGATAAGTTTATTGGCATATGAATTGCCTCGCCCTTGTCTTTCTAATGCCAAAGTTATGGGTAAAATCCATAGCTCTGGTTTGCTGCATGGATATCTGAGAAAAATCATTATTTTTGTATCACAGTGGAAAATGATAACTACACTGACTCAGGCAGTAAAATTTCAAGGGCAACCCTGGAATTTGATAGAAGAACGTACCTGGTTCAACAAAAAATGCTCGCAATGTGAGGCACATCTTAACACTTTTCTATGAAGATATATTTCCATGATTTGCCAGAGGTTTCCATGTTTAGTTATTCTGTTGTTAAAACGATAGAGTGCACCACCATGCTGCTGTCACACTTGGTGTGGTAGCACTAGATTTTTAGCATTTTTCAGTAATTGCCCTGATGAGTGATTCAAACAAATGAAACACAATAATTGCCGTGGAGTGAACTTGTAAACAGGACTAGGGGCTGGGGGTGAGGGTGTTGGAGTCGAGGCCTAATGACGTCCCTTCACTGACTGAAATTTTTAGCAGGAAGAAAGACACATTTCATTTATGGTAATTCCTCAAGATGAGCATCGTAACATCATGGATGAGTTAACATCCAAATGAATCCACCCCCTACTAAGGTTGCCTTCCTTTCCACACGGAGTTTATTTTGGAGGAAAAGTGCACTTTACCAAAAATAATTCAGACATGATTGATTGTCCAGCAGTTTGTGCTCGCACCTCGCCGTGAGGCTTCTCTTGCGGCTCCCTCCCCAAGTGTCAACCGTCGACCTCATTCAGATTTCTGTCCTGACCTTAAATTCACCTGGCTCTTTTTTAACAAAAGCTAACACACTGGATGCATTCCAACATAAATGAATCGCGACAATCACTGCTTGAATGAAAATCATATTTGTATTCAAATGTATATTTATGGCAGGACAAGCTAACAGTAGCTTATCCCAATGATCTTGTTTGTTGGCTGCGCTCAGCTTTAAGGGGATTTGAATTTCATTTCTCTATTAATATATTTTTTTAAATATCTGTCCACATGATTGCGACATAATTGCATGATTTATGACCTTTTTTTTTACAGTTGACAGAAAGAGACCGCATGAGTGCGCCTCTCAGCGCTGTCGCTCAGATGATTGTTCTCATGACAACAAACTCCAGACGGTCCCAGAGGAAACCGAACAGGGCTCGATCCCTTCTGAGGAGCTCGATTAGCCCGCGCCGCTCGGTATTCACACCCGCCCGCGTCTTCATTACCGCACTCTAATAGCGTTTTGTTCGGCCGCGAGCGGGGGGAATCGCTCCCAGCGGCGGAGCTGATCGCGGCAGAGGCTTTGAGCGTCGCTGTCGCACTCTGGCGACCCCAGCGACCGCAGAGTCAATTACGCCAGGGTATCTATCACACAGCGCATATAAACGGCAGTGCCTGGCTCCCCACGGCCCTCGCGGGCGTGTCATTTAGAGCGCGCCGGGGGTCAATACGTGCGAACCCCTGAGATAATTAAAAAAGAAATGATACCGCAATTCTTTCACTCTCTCTCCTTGTGTGGAGAGATCCACACGGCAGGGTTCCTGGGTGAAGTCAGCCTCCCCACAATGCCCCAGTCCCTGTGCCTCCATCCTTCCCAGAGTTCCTCAGCTGATTACCCAGCATGCTTTGCTAAACATGTAATTCACTCACTCGGGAACACAGGGGTGAGGAAGCAGGGCTAGAGGCTGAAAAAAGAGCTGAGGCAGAGGCCAAACCCATGGCTGGGTAATTTAGGGGTCTTATTAGAGTGATCCAGTGAAAGCCGTGCATAATATTGAGGGTGATGGGGCCCCCAAGAGGGCGATTGGCAGTGCAGTGGGTTCTCCTGGACAGCGACCCCTGATTTTGGCTGTGTGAGCCGGCTGCACCTGTTAGCCTGTGCCAGCAGCAGCAAGCCACAGCAGAACGTTGGACACCAGCTGCTGGCTCACTCATCAACTTCAACATTCAACGTACTGTGTCCTCCTACCCTGTACATTCAACCCACCTCTCTCACCTCCTCCCCTGTACATTCAGCACACCTCTCTCACCTCCTCCCCTATACATTCAACCCACCTCTCTCACCTCCTCCCCTGTACATTCAGCACACCTTTCTCACCTCCTCCCCTGTACATTCAGCACACCTCTCTCACCTCCTCCCCTGTACATTCAGCACACCTCTCTCACCTGCTCCCCCTATACATTCAACCCACCTCTCTCACCTCCTCCCCTGTACATTCAGCACACCTCTCTCACCTCCTCCCCTGTACATTCAGCACACCTCTCTCACCTCCCCCTATACATTCAACCCACCTCTCTCACCTCCTCCCCTGTACATTCAGCACACCTCTCTCACCTGCTCCCCCTATACATTCAACCCACCTCTCTCACCTCCTCCCCTGTACATTCAGCACACCTTTCTCACCTCCTCCCCTGTACATTCAGCACACCTCTCTCACCTCCTCCCCTATACATTCAACCCACCTCTCTCACCTCCTCCCCTGTACATTCAGCACACCTCTCTCACCTCCTCCCCAGTACATACACTAAACTATTACACAACATCCTATAACTGCAACAAGCTATCGCACAACTCCCCAGATCCACAACAAACATTCACACTACTTTCTACGCCCATGGAAAACACAACACCAACCACAGTAAAGTATCAAGTACCATATTTGAACTACAACAAGCTACAACACAACATCCTACAACCACTACAAATTATTGCAAAATACCACGAAACACCATACAGCACATAGACGGGGTACTATTAGGACACTGAGCACAGAGGACGAAATTAAATACCCAAAAATCCATTTAAATGAATTTTGTGTCGAAAGAATTTATAAATGGCGTGTATAGTGCAGATAAAGTACGTATAAAGTATAGAAAACATGTACAAATTTAAGCGCTAAAGGGAGAGTCAAGAATGCCCAGACAAGTGGCAAGGATTAGTGGGGGCTGGTGAGCTGAAAATTGAAGAAGCACAAATTATCCCTTGAAAATAATGACTGATCTTGATGCTTTTTCAATCATTTATTTAAACTGACATTACATGAACTCCAAAAACACTTGGGACCATCTGTTGTAGCGAGTGCTTCTTAGAAAGATAAGAGGAGAACTAATAAATCTTGATTGGTTTGCAATCCTTTTCCTTGATTAGCAATTTTTCTAATGATTAGATTAAGCCATTGGTAGCTAAGCACACAGCTTCCCTCTCAATGCAGTGTTGAAAAAGAGTAAATAGAAAATGTATAATACACTTTATAAAAAAGATACATTTCTATATTAACTTTTCAGTTTGCTTTTAGCACATCCTGCAC
The DNA here is from genome assembly GCA_029692085.1 of Gymnothorax javanicus. Lineage (NCBI taxonomy): Eukaryota > Metazoa > Chordata > Actinopteri > Anguilliformes > Muraenidae > Gymnothorax > Gymnothorax javanicus. Next base: position 18,824,265 of record CM056194.1, read on the forward strand.
GATCTAATCTTAACCTCATGATTGTTAATTACAACAAAGAAAGCAAAAATTAGTAACCAATATGTGCAAATGAATGTTGATTGAAATACAATTTTGTAGTGAAATGACGCATTTTCTTTCTCATGATACCTTAACGAGGATAGTTGGCCACACCTGATAATTTTGAGCGTTTTTGAAGTTTACACAATGCTAATTTGACTGAATGATTGAACACCGGTCAAGACCAATCATTAGTTTTTGTGCTTCACCAATTTTCGGCTGACCAGCCGCCATTGGCAAACATCTATGTATAGTGATCTCTTGACTGCCGTCCTGTGTGTCTGTATTTAAAAATTTGTAAATCTGGGGGGTTGGAGCAAAAGCATGAATGCAGCTTTTATTTTGCTGCATTAACATTTCGGGGAATATTAATGTTGGTGCATCGAGTTACCCAGCACCTGCACCACACCGCTGGGAGACAGGAAGTGGACGGGGGTCGTGGGCTCGGCTTTGAGTCCACAGTCCTGGAAGGGGTTGAACGGTTCTAGTGGGGGCAGAGGCTACGCCATTTTCCACCATGAGCTGTATCCCGAGGGAGGGGGTGGGGAGAAGGCAGAAGATGGTGAGCCGGTCTCACTATGACAGATTCGAGGCCCGCCCTCAACATTGCCAGCTCGTGGAGTAACATTAATCATCCCCGTCAGTCGTGCATGCTGTAAGGCGGCGTGATAAGACCGCTACACAGTCCCGACGCCCCGGAGATATGCGATACGCAATATGTACAGCAGCCCCGCGTAGCGTAAGCTGAAGCATCATTTGCATATGCAAGATGTTACGCAAATATATACAGCCACTGAAATTCAGATGTCTGCGATTAGTGTATTCAAACAGTTAATCATTCTGGCGAATGCTCCATGAAACAACTGCCTCAACGCCCCCAACAACCCCCCACCCCAGATTCCACCCTCCCCCCACCACCCCCCACTATCGACAGCATGTTCCGGGTGTAAAATCTCTATTCTATCCATACCTGCTTCATATGTTGGGTCTTCATTTCAATCTTAATTTTGCACACCTCACCGTATAAAGACAAGCCTAATGACATGGAATCTTGAGTAGTTGTATGAGCGATGGGATGGTAAATCTGCAGGAAAAGGGTTGGGTAGCCTTGCTGTAGCTTTTGAATGAGGTTTGCTCTGCCAGTGTTGAACTGAAAACTAAGCACTAGTCCATTCAGTCATTGTGGGCCACAACCATCCCAAGGCCACAAAGTCCAGTTCTAAAGAGGACCTATTATGCTGTTTTTTTTCCCTCAAGTTATACAGTAATTGTTTTGGAAGTACCAAATGGAGTCTTATAAACTTGTCCAAAAAAAAAAAAAAAAACCCCATAAAAAATCAATGATTTCTAGGCCATTTCATTCATTTCTATTTTGTTGAAAAACTAGCTGTTCTGCATAGGCATCCCTTCTGTGAAATGAACTCTGCTCTGATTGGCCAGTAAATAGAGCCTCCAACCCCATTTGTCGATGGATAGTGACCAAGTTAAAACTCCCCAGTTACTAGCATCATCTCCAACTGATTAAATACTTAGCTATTAAACTACATAAAGAGTACGCAAAGGTAAAATCTGCAGGCTGAGCAACTATGAGGATGGTAGTTACATTTACAAACAAACATGGCAGGCAGTCACCAAGAAAGTTTAACTACGCTTGGAATTCAGTATCTAACATGATGAATGGTCGGTTGCTCGTATTTGTATAGGAGCAGCCTTCAACTAACATTCCATTTATTGTGAATAGCTGTGCTATTCTTCTGCAACTGAATTTTAAATAAAATGGTCTATCCTATGGTTTTATCAACATATCTTGTACATTGCCTCAGGCTAAACTACCAATGGTTTCTAAATACACTTTTGATTTGGTAACTAGCCAATAAACTATGCAATGATTATCCATCCATTCTCTATACCCGCTTCTTCCTCACTAGGGTCACAGGGGGAGCTGGAGCCTATCCCCGCTGACTATGAGCGAAAGGTAGGCTCCCACCCTGGACAGCTCGCCAATCCATCGTAGGGCGCACACACCATTCACTCTCACACTCATACCTATAAGTATAGATATATATGAATAGGTGTATATATATATATATATCTATTCAGAATCTCCAATTAGCCTGATGTTCATATCTTTGGACGGTGGGAGGAAACTGGAGCACCCGGAGAAAACCCACACAAACACAGGGAGAACATGTAAAATCCAGACAGAAAGGCCCCAAAGCCGGATTCAAACCAATGACCTTCTTGCCGTGAGGTGGCAATGTTAACCACTGCGCCACCGTGCCACCCATGCAATGATTATGAAAGGGTAATTCCTGCATGCTGAGCACCCTGGAGTGTAGCTGGCACATAGCTACATAGACAACCAAGCCATTCAAGTTTAACTGACGTTACACTTGGAATTCAGTTTAAATATTAACAGAAATCAGAAATGCCTTACTATACAGCTACAGATTTTCCTTGAAAATAAATCTAAGTGGTGCACTAGTTCTTTATATCTTCTGACACTGGCAGAAAGTGAAGACATTTCATGCTATAATGGTTGTTGTAGTCTATGACTGAACACTTGTTGTTTTTGCGGGAATAAAAGTCTGCCTTTTCAGTGGATGTATCCTGTGTCTGGAGTACATGACCATATAAAGAAGTCCATCACACTTCATACTGTAGCCAGAATGGAAAATACTGTTGGAAATACGGACCACTTTCATCTAAAAGGGTCCTAATATATCACCTCTCTATAATTTTTTGGTAAAAATGTATTGAAAAAATACTACTGTAGGCAATGAGAACAAAAAAAAAAACATTCCAACGAGTACACTGCGGTAAAGATATGGGTAATAAATATCGAAAACATCAAGTTTTTATAACAATTGAAAACTGTTGCAAATTTTTTTTTTTTTGGCTCTTGCATAGCCTGAATGCATGTTTGAAGGCTCATTTCATGATTATTGATGGTAAAAAATTTGTTTTAACTGGTTTGAGGCAATATTATTCAGCAAAATTTACCCTGATGGCCAGTCGTTCCAGTATATAAGGTTACATGAGCAGTGTCACAGTGTTCGCCACGATGGCACAACAGAAGGAGCTCTCTGAAATTGTTCTTAGCCACATTGTCACCTTATATGATACTGAAGATGTTAAATGCTGCCATGGCACTGTAGAGTCAGTACTTGGTTTCTGATTTATCTTCATTTTGTTAAGTGTATAATCATCACTGCGCAATACTTTAAGAATGTTCAGAGCAGTTTGAGCCTGAGTTTTTTGCTCACAGGAGTACTTTCATATACTTTACATTTACGTCATTATTTGAAACTTTGGCCACGTTTAAGATGAACATCCTTCATTCACACTAATTGATAGACAAAAATGAGAATTATAAGACAAAATACGTGAAAGCATAATAGGTCCCCTTTAAATGATTGCGAGACTTATCTTGGAGCACTCTGGGACCACAACAATGCTCTAGTTGAGGGCAACCAAAACCTCGCGCCCACACAGTGTGGAACATTCCAGAACTGAGCCTTGATCGCCAGAAAGTGACCACAGACACAGACCTGAGGGACTGACCCTGATATCAGATCTTTTAATATTGAGTTTCTAGGCAGACTGTCACTCTCCAGGGTATCGCAGTCCAACGGTCCTCTCTCATGATTAGTCATCAGATACAGAAACAGAAAGTTTGTCAGGAAGTGGTCAAATCACAGGAAAAACGGCCATAAAAACCAGCTTGGTGAAGTTCACAACAAACTGTTTTTGTCAAGACTGGTTCAGACTTGGATTGATTCAGTTGACCCCTCCAGAAATACTGCTCTCATTTACGCCAGGTGGTGTCATTTTAGTAATCCCAATGCATGACGGGACAAACTGTATTTTCAACATCCAAATGCTGGCTGGAATTCAGACAAATTGTGCTGCCTTGTGATTTTTTTGTGCGGCAGTTCTGTGGTTTATATATATATATATATATATATATATATATATATATATATATCTGCGACCTGTTTTGAAAACTTTGACCCCCAAAAATCACAAAAGTGTTATTAAGTGACTTAGGTACTTCTGTTACACAGGTCTTCAATTATCCTAACCAGTGTCCATCTGTCTGTGCTTTCACTTGCAGCCACAGTTATTTTTTTGCAGTTTTGGTTTTTGGCGTTTGATATAATGTATGTTATGAGATTTTTTGACACATTTTCCCTTCGCAACATGAAAAATTTAGCAGTTTTTGTGACTGACGCACCTGCAATTTAGGCTCCAATTATTTGTCCCCTTTGGTACTCTTAATTTGCGTTGTCCTGTTAATGAAATCTCTTTCAAGTAGAATATGTAATTGAGATTCAAACACTTCAAAATTAAAGCCAATTTTCCTGGGGTGCTTCAGTGTAAGACAAAACAGAGCTCAGTATCCTGAGCCCAAAAAAATCTGTTCCACAACTAGCTCAGTTCAGAGATGAATGTTGATGATTGGACACCCACATTGGAAGGAGGAGCCTGACTTCAACATCTATAAATAAAATACAATATTATTTTGAAAATACAAGTCCGGTGTAGTCTCTGCTTCTGAAGCAGAGCATTGCTCTGGCATGCTGAGCCATTGTTTGTCCGCTGGCTTGGTTTTATAGCAGTAATTAGCACTGTTGTGATGAACCAGTTGGCAACGTGATTTACAATTATAAACACCACCCCCTCCTCTCCGGTAAGCAAACAACTATAGCACATTTATTTACCCATTTGAAACAGCACTTTCTCAACCACTTAATAGTAGGGGTCTAGGAAGGGCGTAAAACATTTCTGGTTTACAAAAGCTTGTCGAATCCTCCTTGAGTTTCATGCCCATTATTTTAATTCAAATTTCAAAATGTTTCTGTGATAGTCAATCACAGCGCTTGCTTTTTTGTTGAACATTGTTGTTATGCGCCACTCGCACATACTAGTGCACGCAGTAAGCATGAAAAATTTCAGTCGCTATGCATGACAGTTAATAAAGACAATCAGTCTGAACCGCTGTCATTGTTAGAAGGCATCCCCAGGCACTCTGAAGCATTCAACATCGCATTTCTTTCAACAATCACCAGTCGCCTCTCGGTAAAAGAATAAAAGGAACAAAACAGTGACAACAATTACCGTAGACAAACAAGCGGCATTTTTACTGTTTTCCATTTTTTATTATTATCATTATTCATAGTTGCTCAGACACGTGTATATACAAATACAGACCTTTCAGATTTTTTTAAAATGTTTATATACTTGAAAAAGCTGGTCACTGCGGTACTGGTAAGCGAAAGCTGGGTGGTGGGGGGGGGTAATACATTGATTGATTGATGTGGTCTCCGCACAGAACGAGAGGCTCTTGGTACGAATGGAGGGGAGGCAGTATCGGGAATTCGGTGGGCGAGTGTACGGGGGGGGCACAATGATTGATTGATAAGATGTATGTGCACAGAATGGGACGTAGGACTCTCGGTACAGATGGGGGGAGGGGAAGGGAGGGGGACTGCGGACGGAGCAAGGCCTCTTGGGTAATCTCACGCACTCCGGAATCTAGTACAGCTGCTCACACTACAGCAGCCGATCTCAGTCTACTCTGCACAGATTTGTTTAATGATAGGCAAGCTCTAGGAGAAAGCTTAGTACAACCTCAGCACTGTCAAAGAGAGAGAGAGAGAGAGACATACACACACGTACACAAACAAGCAGTACGTATACACACTAACCCACACGCACACACCCTAGCTTACATGGGGTCACTCACACACCTCACACACAGACAGATACACACACGCACACACACAAATGCGCACACAGATTTACACAGTAACAAAGATGTACACGCAAACAAGGCACACTCAGATAGGAAAATATGCAGCATTCTGCAGCAAGCTTTTGGAGTTTAGGAGTGAGTTCATTTCTACTGTTTAAATGAACAGCGCCACTTCCGAATACCCCTCACCCACATAAGAAATGTAAAATAATAAAGCCGGTTATATGTACTGTTTTCGTTTTTGTGACATTAAGTAACCCGGCAGGTAACAGGTAACCTAGCAGGTAACATTTAACCAAGCAGGTAAGGAGTAACCCAACAGGTAACAGGTAACCTAGCAGGTAACATTTAACCAAGCAGGTAAGAAGTAACCTAGCAGGTGACAAGTGACACAGCAGGTAATAAGTAACCCAGCAGGTAACAAGTAACCCAGCAGATAACAAGTAACACAGCGATCCTTTCTGCTTTCTGATACTGACACACACAACATGGTGAAACACCTCAAATTTCTTTTAAAAGGAAAACATTTTGTTAAAATTAAAACAAACAAAAAAAAAACATTACCAAATCACCAACAGACTTTTTTTCTTTTAATTCTGCATCATGTCCATGCGCATGCCAAACATGAAACCGGCTGAATCCTTCGATCGAAGCTGTCCGTGGGGTTCATCTCCACGAGTCAACGTGCGTCCGCACAGGTCCTGTCATTAGTCCCATCAATGCTCACGATACGAAAAACAAAAGTACACCAAAAACGTCCACGTTTACTCTCGCGAAAACCCCCAGAGAAGGTGATGGTGGTCCAGAGTGTGTGTGTGGGGTGGGGGATGGGGGGCTTCAGTGGGCGGACCATGTCCTGGAGTAGCCCCGCCCCACTCCGCCCCCCTTGGCACCACATTTTTAATGAGTCCACTGCCGTTAACAGAATGCCGCAGTTCTGAGATTTTTTCCGATCTCCGCTACGCAGCGACGATGACATTACGGATGAGTAAGCTCCAAATATCCATCAACAGATTCTACCTTGTACCTTTGTTATATAAAAGACGTAAGAATCAAATGAATACTTTAATATCAAACAGTATTTACAACAAAAGGTTTTCAGCTAATAATACAGTTTTAACAATGAGGGGTCATTTTTTTTTTTTTTTTTTGACCTCCAGAAAGGTACAAAAACCAAGTACTATCGATCTAACACTACCTGTTATATTATAGACTACTGTAGGATACACGGTATCCATTAAATGTGTGGATCCTTATTTCCCTGCTAAAAAAGTGTACAAATAATGATGATAATAATAATAATAATACCAATAATTATATTAACAACAATAAGAATAGCGGGGATGACTCGGTAAAAACCCAGAACCTGAAACAGCAGAGCAGGCGTCCTTACTTTTCCAAAACTTTCAGAGCGCTGTGTTTTTCATGCTTGTAAAGCCACTGCTCTGGAACTGCATCACTGTTCTAGACCCAAACTTCCTTCCATAGACCCACATAAACCAGCACTAAGGCCATAGACAAAAGAATAAGAACAATAAAAACGGTAACAAATGTGAACTGTGGAAAAGTTACTCTGTGAATTACCACATGTCGGCCACATGGGGCGCTGTTACACATCATTCAGGTCTGAGTCGGTGTTTTGATGCTAGATTTTTGGAGGAAAGCTAACCAAAAAAAAAAAAAAAAAAAAACGTTATGGTCTCAGAGACGTTAGTATGACAGGGAAGATAAATCATAAACAGGACAAAGTGCTTACCCCACCCCCCATTATAGAGGTGTTCATGAAGTTTGTTCGCAACTGATCAGTGAGTGCCTTCTCAGCTAAGTATAAGTGGGGTCACTGCAGCCAAAAATCTCCACGGAGAACCCCCTCCTCCAGACACTCCACACATTTTTGATTCCAGAAAGACGTCGCCCACCAGGCAGAGGATCTCATGTCAGTCACTGTGAGGTCCGCGAGATGCTCGACCCTTTAACATGTCTGACTACATAAAATGTGAATAGAATGTTCGTGAGTGAATATTCTAATGACGAAGTAGCGTACACTAATGGTAAACGAAAGCAGTGGAGTTTTAGAAACACTGAAAAAAACACTCCAAAAACTAAACTCTTCAAAGGGTAACACTAGTAGCACCAAAAACACTAGTATCCACCATTGACCCCTTCCTCCCTATCTCCTACCAACACCCGGTTCCGCCCGGCAACCTGTAACAACAGCACAGATCCGCTCTCCTGCTGACAACCAAAATACTTATTTCCATATCTTTATTTTATTCCGTTTTTTATTTCTCTGCCCACCGAGTCTCAGTGTGACCGAAAGGTAACTTATCACAAAAAAACAACAGAGGCTTTTATTGCCGTAATCAGTCCAGTTATGGTTTTATTATGACATAGAAAAACAATGTTTGTGCGACAGTTATTCAGGCAGAAGCCTGTAGACACAGGGACACTGCCTGTAAAATCTTCACAGCGCACAGAGCACCTGTTTTTACAGGTGATAGGGCAGATTACCACAGGACAGTGAAGCACTGTATCCATAGCAACAGCACACAGGAGAATGATCCGCAGGTTGTTGTTAAGGTTAGAGGGAAAATAAAAAGAGGATTTTGAAGGTAACAAGCAGAATAACTGCACTGCTCTCTCGACTGGATGTGCCTGAAACGACTCTTTAACACGAGCGCGTCTCTTAACTGACACCGTTTAATTCTGAGCACAAGCAACAGCAGAGGAAGCCACGAAAAACTGCTGTTCAAATCTGGGACTTCACCTGGTCCCCTTCAACACTGTTATATTTAAAAAAAAAAAAAAACTACTGCTGAAACCTGGGACTTCTCCTTGTCCCCTTCATCACTGATTATAAAAAAAATGACTCTCAGAAAAACTGTTCAGAGAAACTGCCAAACAGTTTTCTGGGAAAGGAAGTAAACCAATGGAAATGCAAAACAATAATAGAAGAAAATCTGAACACGTATTTTCCCGGTGTAACGCGATCATCGCCGTTGGCGACCCCTAATGCAATTTCAAAAAAGCGGAGATGGAGAGCGCGGAGCAGACACGCTTCCTGGAAACCCGGCCTTCTCGCCGCGGTATAATCCCGCCGGAGACTCGAGCAGGGAATGCGTGATGGCGGAAAATAAGAAAATAGTCTCGCTGATCTTTTTTTTTTTTTTTTTTGCACCTGACAAAATACTCTAGAATGCAGTCTTTTTTTAGTCTATTTCATAAGGACTCACACAAAAGAGCGATTCCAAATTAAATCTCCTCCAATAAACCACACCCCGTTTGTTTGCTCCACATTAATATATTTTCAAAAATACTTATCTCCTCTTTTTACAATAACCTCACTAAAGTATGCACCAGTGTGGGAGGGAGAGAGAAACAGAGAGCTTAGTTCTCTCTTCCTGTTCTGCCCGATCCTTTCCTTTACCCTCTACTCCCTTCTCCACCCAAACAACTACCAGGAAGAAGTGTCTTACCCAGAAGCCATTGGGTGAGTTTTCATAAGTACTGTAAGTTCTCAGAGAATAGCCACATAAATGATGCCAGCCTCTCGCACACTCTGATTGGCTGGTCACCATTGAACCATTTGTCTAGTCCTGTCTTCCTCCCCCTCACAAAAACAAAGAATCAACTATACAGACTAACACCCCCTTCTTTCCACAAAGATATCTCCATTAACACAGCTAGAATTTGGAAACCCAAATGCATTGTGGGGAGGGAAAGGGAAAATTCAGGTTTTTTCTCCCCCTGAGCAAACTTTCGACTCAAGGGTGATAATGAGTGGGGAGATTCAGACCAGTGTGTGTATGTGTGTGTGTGTGTGTGTGTGTGCGCGTGTGCGTGCGCATGTGTGTGTTTGTGTGTGAACATGAGTTGGTTGTTCAGCCCGGAAAGGAAAGGAGTAATGCAGAGGCGATGGAGACTGAGCTCACGAGAAAACAAACACTGAAAGTATAAAAACGATTTTGGCATCTCAGGGGAAAGTTTTGCAGGAGCTGGCTCCACCCTCAGCATTATCGTGGTCCAATCGCATGGCTGAGAAAGACCACTTTAAATATTTGCAAAAAAAAAGTGTTCTTGGGGAGCAGGCGCGGCCCCCCCTCTCCCGCGTGGCGCTCACGGGGCTCTCTTCTGCAAGCGGCGTCAGCGCTACAAAGCCAGCAGGGCGGCGAGGCAGAGCAGGAGGGTGGTCAGTAGGGGGGTCAGACTCTGGGAGCCGCCAGAGTTCCCGTCGCCTCGGGAGGGCTCGGCTGACTCGTGACTCGTATCATCTGGAAGAGTGAGGGGCAAAGAAGCACACAGTCAGAAAATGTAAAATTTACAACAGAGGTACACGAACGTTAGCTACATCACACGCTGAACACAGCAACGACACTGACATACAGTACTGTGCAAAAGTTTTAGGGCCTGATTTTCCCTCTAATATATAATACATACAAGGGCTTTACAACTGCTTTTGCACTCTGAGAATGGGATTGGCTTTTTTTCCACTCCTGAATGTGGGTGTTGTGATGGGTACCTGCTGGTTATAAGAGGGTTAGATCAACTTCAATACTGAAACCCCTTCCCTGGGTCTCTGGTGTAGATTCAAGAGGAAAGTGCACATGAAATTTACATTTTCATTTGGCCTCATGAAGGCGCTAGCCCTTATTTTGAGGACATCAATAAAACATCTTATCAATTTATCATTTACTATACTCAGTTCTTTGGTGCATTTTTGCTAAAATAAAATTACAGATGGCTGCGGGGCGTTCACCATGGGAATATCAGTGATGGTTGCACAAAAATGCAATTCCAGAATCTAAAACTAGAGGCACTCCTAGAGTGCAAACCTCCGCCAAGGCAGCACAGTCCAAATCTTGGTGAGTGGGAGAAAAGTTCATTTATCACGTGTCATAGGATTTCAAGATGGCTGCCGTGGCGGCCATATTGTTTGACTGATCGCGGTGAAAATCGATAGGGTCCATCCCTGATGTAATAGCGACCCACCCACAAAATTTCAGAGATATCCGTTCATTACTTTTTGAGTTATCTTGTTCACAAACAAACAGACAAACAAACGGCACAGATCACATAACCTCCTGCCAACTGCGTTTGGCGGAGGTAAAAATATACATTTTATATGTATTCTGATTAGTCATGCAACTCGATTCTGGAATGACCCAGTGGCATATAGGGCCAGTGCAACTGTAACTACAGTGACTGCTATGGCAGGAGAAGGGGGATCTCTTGGGTCACACATGAGCCACAGCTGCCTGAGAATGATTTCCAGCCCTCCCCGTCAGTAAACTTGAGAAATGGAGGTCCGACGGTGCACCCTATCACCGTAACTACGTCTCCACATACGGGCAACTCGACATTCCATATTCCATCAAGCATCGAAGAAAACATTCCACATCAAAAATGAACGCTTTACAGGCAAGAATCATTGTGTCACAAACACTTGCACTAAATGAACTATAAAGAATTATAAACAAAGATAACTGAAACAAATCGATATATGATGTGACCACTTGTATGCTAAGAATTAGGTGCGCGGTCATGTTGTTTAACAGTTTTGTGGGAGAATTGGCTGGTATGTTGCTCTAAGCATATTGCCCACTGCTCATCTGACTGGCTCTCTCACTGGATTCCTTCTCTCCAGGTAATTCCACACAGCCTTGATGATGCTGAGATCAGGGCCCTGCGGAGGCTATACCATCTGTTACGAGCATTAACCAAATACAAACAGACCTCCGTAACATCGATTTTTTTATTAATATTCTGAAATCTCAAATGTGCTCTTTTCTACAGAAGCATGAATACAAATAAAATAATAAAATGAACACCATATTTACATTCAAAGACCTTTAACTACCTATTTGCACAGTACTGTATATATGTAGATATTTTAGGACATCACATACAGTACATACAAACACATATGAAAACATGTTCATAATGTGTAAGAGCATCACACTGTACACGTATACACGCACACACACACACACTCACAATAACAGAGCATCTCTCATGCCCTGAACGGAAGCTCCCAGTGCTGCAGATAAAGGCTGATAGTTAAGCATCTTCACTTACATCAGACATTATTCCCCAATTTCCTCCCTCAATAATTCAGCAATGACCGTAAATTTTGTGCGTTACTGTTTTTTAAATACATTAAGGATTTCTTTGTAGTGACTCTAGCTGAACTTATTTGACCGTAAATTTCAGAAAACAACAAATCACTGCGACTGAAGGTCTTACTCTTTCATTTTAAAATTTCTTCAATGCATATCCTACTCCATTCCAATCAGGGAGTAAATGGCAGCTACACTAAACGACGCTGTTCAGAGAGCGTGCTCGCAGGGCTCAGGGTATAGAGCAGAATCTGAGTGGCACACATAGCCAGAGCCACACTGCGTGTAAGCTGGCAGGATTTTACCCCCGGGAGGGGCGAGTCGTCCCAGAGGGAGAAGAGTTAGCCCCACAGGGGAGCGGAGCAGACAGGTGTGAAAACCACAGAGGAAAAAGATGAAGGCCCATGGGAGGGAGAAGGGATGCTAACCCACTTACTCACTGATGGGGCTCAGGCAGTCAGGCATGCGTCAGCCAGACTAAGAGAATAGACCACCCATCGAGTCCCAGGCATTCTCAAAATACACCAGCAAACCCCGCATCATGCCAAGCTCAGCAATTACACCACACTTCAGCAATTACCCAACGCTCTGATAGAGAATAACTTCACATTAGAGCTTATATTTGAAGGGTGGGGGAGAGGAGAGGTAATAACACATGATGCCTATTAATAAAGGGCTAATATACTGTATAGGAACATTAGCACACTGAAGATAACACCATATTGAGCCCTGTTTGCCCATTGCCTTCATGCAAATGTGAACATGTAAGGTATACAATCAGGTATATCAAAGTGATCTCAGTGAGACCACCCTTTCCGAGCACGAATCAGCAATGCCCGCAACACAGTAACTTTCACGGTCCTTTAAAGACAATTTCCCTCATTTTTCTGCTGTTTGCTAATCTGACAGGGACCGTGTCTAAATCTAACAGCTCGGCTGTTAAAATGAATTAGCCCAATCTTTTGAGACAATCTACAGCCGGATTTGAAATCCATTTGAATCGGCCGTGTAAATTTGACAGGCTTAACGATCAGAGGCTTTCTTTTTTATTCCCCGCCTCTCCTGCAGCAGGTGGGAGCTCGAGAGACAAAACAACCGGAATCGTCCAAAAGACACGTTCCGCAGAGATGGGAGTCAGAGACACAGAGACGAACGTGAGAGATGGAAGGAGAAAGGTTAGGGGCATGCAGTCAGGTAAAGAGGAAACAAATGTGGGACAATCGGGTGTTAGATGCAGGAAGTGAAGCAATATTTCTCTGGCATTCTCATGCGCGCTCCTGCATTAAGTGATCACATGACGCACTGATGTTTCTACGTCTGTTATCAGTGGTTGAGATGAGGGGTTAATGCACTTGACTGATAAGCAATGTGACCATATCAGAGGTGCAGTGAGCCGGAGCAAAGCCAAACTCTGACAAAAGGATCATGCTACTGCACAAGGGGAAAGAGCTGAGCTGCAACAAATAACATGGGGAACAGGTGCGTGTGCTTGTGTGTTTTTGTGTGTTTACACGCATGTTTGTGTATGCGTGTTTGTGTGGGTCTATGTGTGTGTGCTCGCATGCATGTGTGTGTTTGTGTGTGCGCGCTTGTTTGTGAACATGTGTCTTTTTGTGAGTGTGTATTTATTTTAAGCCACTTAAGTGTCTTAATTTACTTTTCGTTTGTATTGTGAAGTGTACATGTATGTGACTTTCCCCCCCCCCACACAGAAAATATTCCTATGTTTTTACTTGTGTAAAGACAAATGGCAATAAAGATTGAATTTGTACGTGTGTGTCTGTGTGTGTTCATGTGTGGATGTGTGTGTGTTTGTGTATGTGTGTGTGTATGTTTGAGAGTGTGTGTGTCTGTGTACGTGTGAGTGTTTGTGCATGTATGCATGTGTTTGCGTGTATGTGAGTATGTGCGTGTGTGTGTTTGTGTGCATGTGTGAATGTGTGTGTGCTCATCTTCCAGGAGTGTTTGAGTGTGTGTTTTTGCATGTGCGCATATACACGTGTGGGTGAGTGTTGCGAGTGAGTCTAGGCGTTCTGTGTGCGTGTGTACATGTGTACGTAGGAGTATGCACGCACATGTACGTGCACCTTTGTGAAGGATAAACATAAAAGCACCAGCACTCGTAACATTTTGAAAAGTGAGGATTTTTCTCAGTCATACTAACCTCTTGGTTCTAATGAATTGTCTACTTTGTCGTTAACGTCAAAAACACGATCGTGACCGCCTATAGTTTTCACACAGCTGTCTAAAACAGAAATAGAGACCATAAGCCAAACAGGTTAGTGACATCTGTGACCCGCCCCTCTAAAGAAAACCATTGCTCAGAGCTTATGACACCACTGCAATCCACCTTTACACAAGTCAAAGAAACAGCAGCAAACAGCCAGAAATGTACAGTATCAAGGCAGTCAAGAAATAATGAAAACTCAACACAGTGTACTGCACAGCTAACCAAACATTCACTTAATCTGGACTTATCAGTAAACATGTCAATAATAAAGAAAACAAAACAAATTTTCTATCAAAATGTGCAGGAAAAAGCATGCCGTATTCGCCTAAATTACTTTCATGGGACGAGACTTACTTGATGTTCGGACGAAAACCTTCAGTTTCAAACAGGTTTTTCTCCCGTTCTCCGCGATCGTTGAGGCTGAGATATATGACAGACCGACAGACAAACAGCAGAGCAAACAGACAGAGAGAGAGGAATAATTCATCGTTAGCAAGATGCAGCAAAAAACAATTGAGCCAAATGTCCAAAAACGTCAAAAGTGAGACAACAGAATCAATATATAGACACCGCATCCCTCTCCCCCCCAGCACACTGTGACTATGAGCAGATACTGTTGATGCAAAATTTGACATCAATACCGGAGAAGTAATAAGAGTTTGATCAGTTCCTTTGGCAGCGAATCTTAGTCTTTAGCGCAGCAGGAGAATGGAGCCTCTTCCTTTGCAGACCAGTTTGTAGGCATCTCAGTATGAGGGAGGCCCCCAGTTACACCAGCAACGCTGTTCAAACTCCATACAAATACAGCAGATTTATTTTCACCATAGTGGGGTGCGCTGCCATAAAAGTTGTCAACATAATTTATGTCTATATTTGTACATTCTATTTCGTTACACTTTGTTGTGTCTATGAGAGACACGGGCACATACTTCTGTCTGATTGTCTGATTTGTTTTTGGCAGAGAGGAGACAATCTAACAGACCGATTTGTCTGAACTAGGTCGCGGTGAAAAGTGTGCGACGGCAAGGCAGGGTTTCACTAAATCTTCAACCGACCCCCCGCTAGAGGTTTACTCATTCAAAATCAGCCGCAGAAGACATAAAGAATATTTTCTAGATGTGGCCGCATGCACAGAATTTGGCGAGACTGCACAGCACTTGGGGCGAGGCATTAAAATCAGCTAAACATGTGGAAACCACAAAGGAACGAAGCACGCTAGCATGTTGGCGGAGAAAAGATGGCTAACGGTTGATAGCCGTGTCTTTGTACTGTACCCCCTCCCCCTCCTATCCCCCGTACCGAGGCCTCCCCCTCGCACTGCATCATTTGAATACCCCTCTGTCAACATATGCAGTCTTTAGAACATTCCGGCGTGTTCCTGGCTCACAGACCCGTATCCATCACTTTCTGTTCAACGCGGCGCGGGCCGCTGCCATATCCTCGGCCCGTCCCAGCTGCGGGCTCTTTGTCTTCCCGCCTGACAGGATTCATCGCTCGGATACTGAGCCCCCCGAACCCCCCCCAGCGCTCCGGTCACCTCCCTGCGCTCCACTCTGTCGCTCCAATTATAGCATCACAGCCCCTATTGTCTGTTCCAGCACTGTAGCCTGCTGCCTTCCACTGGCCCCCTTCCTGTACACGCGCATTTAACAGGACGTATAAAGTTTTCATATTCAAACTCACAAGTGGACTCACTGATTCCATACAGTCTAAACTTTGATAGCGACGTCAAAGTCCCATTAGACTGAAATCAAAGCACTGGGAGTCTAAATAGAGCTCCATGCACACTTGAGCACAAACACAGACGCACACACATACGCATGTACACCCACATATATGAACAGTATATCCATCCACACACAAACTCAAACACACTCGCACACAAAAATATACACATGTGCACAAACACGCGCACATATGAACTCAAAAGCCTTTGTGTTCCTGCACAAATCACATGATTGATCACCATAGAAACAGCAGCCAAGCGTCCACTGAAGATAATTATGGTCCATGTTTTGCCTGGACAATGGCCAACTCCCTGCTATGAGCGTCAGAACATTCAATTATAATTTATATTATAAAAAAATGAAAATATACTTTGAATGAGCTACAAAGAGAGGCGCTATAGCCTCATTTTGCAAGAGTATAGAAAGCACAAATAAAAAAAGAAATAAAAGGCTGGAGGATACCATCATGTTGTTTAATGGATAATTAAGGATCTTATCATCCTTCCGTAATTAGCTGTTTGTAATTCTTTTGAATGTAATCCCCAGAGATCCATCGGCACATGGTGCTGTGTTTGGGTGTGTGTGTGTGTGTGTGTGTGTGTGTGTGTGTGTGTGTGTGTGTGTGCGTGTGTGTGTGTGTGCGCGCGTGCATGTGTGTGCCTCTGTGTGTGCATGTATATCTGTTTATGTACCTTAAATTTTCCCGAGGTTTATCTTAGCTTGTGCTTTAGGCAAGAAAAGCTTATTACTGGCTGACCAGATTGTCAAGCAAGGTGAAAAGGAATTGGTCTGAGCAGAAAAATAATTAGGGATAAAACAAGAACTCATACACCAGGACTATGGCTATATGGCTGAAGCGAAGAATAATGTCTCTAAGGTACAAACAGACCCCAGGGACTGCATTTGGTAGGAAGCACCAATTAATGCTGCAGCCTCGCACCACTTGGTATGAGTTTAATAGGTATGAACTCCCAGGGTTTTGTCTTCAGACATTACAGGTCTTTAAACCAATTTATATATTTCCAAAAAGTACTCGACTTTTGCTGGTACTTCACCGTGGAAATAACTGAAACAAACTGTTGATAATATCCCAATAGACCACTGCTCTCTAATAGTCTCCGGTAAAAGAAGAAGAAAAAAAAAACCCCGCCACCGCGCGAACGTCCCTCCTTGACTCGGTCTCAAATCCGAGGCGCCTGTTTACAGAATCTCGAAGTTCAAGACAAATGGAGCGCAGTGCCGTATTTGCGCGCAGGAGCTTTTGTTTCATTCGGCGGCAAGAGCCGTCTCTTCCTCACGTCCCCTTACGTTCACACCTGCTATTCAACATCGCCTTCGCGATCGCGCTTGAACATGCTGTCCATTACCAGCGCCCCGAAGGCCAACGGCATTCGCAGAACACCCCAGAAACTAGAGCAGGTGTTTTTAGACTTCGGATTGTCCCTGAGCGCTGCGAGGAGCTTTAAATACACCGCGTGCCAAACGCAATTTTAAGATGACAATTAACAACGCTGCCGGGCATCCTCGCACTGAGGAAGAGTGGGAACTGGATTAAATTCTTAAAGCAAATTAAGGTCTTTAAATTGTCTTAAAAAGCTCGGGCATTGCCGACCCGTTTTCCAAGAGATTACATTTTTTTGCCCGCGGCTGCTCACCTTGAGTGACTTAGCAAAGGAAGAGATGAGGGAGGAAGGGTTCAAATAAAAAGTTCATTTTATGAAGTCACTGCTGAAACCTCTGCCAGTACAGTAGCAATTACAGGGAAGGTCTTTGTCTCTCTAGTGCCCCGAGTGGTGAAAAAGTAATTACTGCTGGGGACATTCACTGAAGATGACAGATTGAAATAATATATTTTGCGTCTATTCCTTATTGTTCCAACATAAACCGATCAGCCATAACATTGTGACTACTAACAGTTGAGGTGAATAACAATGATTATCTTGTTACAGTGACACCTGTCAGTGGGTGGTATATATTATACAGTAAGTGAATATTTTGTCAGCAAAGTTGATGTGTTGGAAGCAGGAAAAATGGAATGTGAGCGACTCTGATGTGGGCCAAATTGTGATGTCTAGACGACTGGGTCAGGGCATCTCCAAAACTGTAGCTTTCATGTGGTGTTTCCAGTCTGCAAGTGGTCAGTAACAACCAAAAGTTGTCCACAGGAAAAGCGGTGAATCAGCGGCAGATTCATGGGCGGGCGAGGCTCACTGATGCGTGTAGAGAGCGAAGGCTGGCTCTTGTGGTCTCATCCAACAGAAGCGCTACAGTTGCCCAAATTGCTGAAAAAGTTCATGCTGGTTCTGATAGAAAGGTGTCAGAACACACAGTGCATTTCAGTTTGTTGTGTGTGGGGCTGCATAGCTGCAGACCGGTAAGGGTACCGATGCTGACCTCTGTCCACCGCCGAACGCACCTACAATGGGCACATGAGCATCAGAACTGGACCACAGAGCAAAAGAAGGGGGTGGCTCGGTCTGATGAATCACATTTTCTCTCACATCATGTGGATGGCCACGGGTGTGTGCGTCGCTTACCTGGGGAAGACATGGTACCAGGATGCACTATGGGAAGAAGGAAAGCCAGCAGAGGCTGTGTGATGCTTTAAGCAATGTTCTGCAGGAAAACTTTGGGTCCTGTCGTTCACGTGGATGTTCCTTTAACATGCACCACCTACCTAAACACTGTCACAGATCAAGAAAACACTTCCATGGAGACAGTATTCTTAAATAGCAGTGGCCTCTTTCAGCAGTTTAATGTGCCCTGCCACACTGCAAAAATGTTTAAGGAATGGTTTGAGGAGCAAAAATGAGTTCAAGGTGTTGAATTGGCCTCCAAATTCCCCAGATCTCAATCCAATCGAGCATCTGTGGAATGTGCCGGACAAACAAGTCCGATCCATGGAGGCCCCACCTCACAACTTAAGGACATAAAGGATCTGCTGCTGACGTCTCAGTGCCAGATACCACAGCATACCTTCAGAGGTCTAGTGGAGTCCATGCCTCCACAAGTCAGGACTGTTTTGGGGGCAAAAGTGGGACCAACACTGTGTTAAGGGGCTCATTATGTTATGGCTGATGTGTGTATATGTGTGGCATCCTGGGTAAACCCTTAACATGGTGAGATTTTGACTTTTTTTTTTTTTTACATGTTAGTACTTCTGGAAATGTAAGACTCGCCCCTGTTTAGATTGTTCTGAACTACAGCGATATCTCAGAGTCAAAGTACTAAGATTCTAAAGTCCCATTGAGTCCACAAGTTGAAAGTGAGAAAAACTGCAACAGAGATTCCATCCAATTCCATTCCTTTGAAAAGTATAAGAGAAAAACACACCAACAGTCAGCCTGTTTCTTTTAGAAAAGATTGTCATTGAAGTAATAATTTAATAATAGGGTAAAGATGGCACCAGGATACAGTGTAGGAAGAAGACAAGCTGGTGGAGGGAGTGTGATACTCTGGGAAATGTTCAGCTAGGAAACCGTGGGTCCAGCAATTCAAGTGGACATTAGGTTGATGGAGTCGTTCTGGTAGCAGAAGGGGATCTATATAAGATTAGGCAGGAAGTTTTAATGTTGTGACTTATCAGTTTATAATGAGTTATGCACACTGTTGACTATCTTCACCCAGGGAAAGTTTTTTAGTTGAACATTTTTACCCATTGTCTATCAGCCTCATAGGACTCCGAGGCCAACACACAAACCTAACCTGTAGGGAGCAGGAACCAAGAGGGCAAATTTTACACTCAAGTTAAACGTAAAGGCATTACATAAAAAGCATCGGGGGGTCAAGTGGGGTCTTTCCCAGAAAACCCCTCTTCCTACAAGCTTTCCTTCTTTTTGCTTTCATTACAAAAGTGGTTGCCCAGCAGTATGTGTCTCCATTTGGATTGGCTGAACCTCCAGCTGGTAGCAATCAGGTCCAAGCCCGTCGTATATCTTCAATGCTCCACGAGAGATGAAGGGTTAATTTTACTACATCCATAAATGTTCCCCACTTACCAAATCAACCAGTTTGTCAGGACTTAAAAAAGTTCCCCACAAGCAATTTAGTTTGCCTGATTTGAAACAGCACTCGCCCGCCGTGCAGAAGAAACGCATCGGGATCACTTCCCCTCACGACGGCCAAAAGCACTTCACTGCTGCTGCCAGCCAACATGCCAACTACTGCTCTAAGGAGACCACTTGGCACGCACACAAACGAGGAAAACCCGGAGCGACGTGTGTGTGGCTACAGAAAAAGCTCTGCAAAATGACAGGGAAAAACACGGTAAAAGTGCTAAATTACAGGGATAAGCAGCGGAGTGAAATTACGGCAAACACCGCGTATAAGTGTGAGGCTACAGGATGGATCTAATAAAGTCAAAGTGAGAAATGTGAGAGAGAGAGAGAGAGAAAGAAAAAAAGAGAAAGAGAGAGAGAAAGAGAGGGAGGAGAGAGAGAGTGAGAGAGTAAGAGGCAGATAGAAGAAGAGTGGAATTATGAAAGAGCACACTGTGAGTAACAGGGTACAGAACAAGGGAAGCAGGAGAGAGAGAGAGAGAGAGAGAGAAGGCGAGAGCGAGGCAGACGGAGGAGACGAGTGGAGAGGTCTGAGTACGGTTGAAGGGTTAGGTCACGGATCACAGCTGTGGTGCACCATGGGACAGAAAAACCTCTCCTCTCTCTCGTGGGTCGCGTCCAGAAATTTAGACTCAATTTTCTAGAAGTCTCTGAACGTGTCTGGGGAGGAATCCAGAAGGCTGAAGGAGAACCAGGAAAAGGGAGGATGAAACATCATCTCGATGAGCCCAGTCCTCTCATCGTGTTCAGCAGAGACCTGTTGTTCCAGCGTTGGGGGATCTGACTAAGCCGCTAAGTCCTTTTCTCATTAGCAACAGCAGGACGGCCGCGCTTTCTGAAGTCAAGCAAATCGATACTCCTGCTTCAGAGGACCGTTTTGATCTCGCTTTCCCTTCTAAGAAAACAGGAGGTGATGATTAGTTTCTGGGAGGTTCAAAAAAATCTTTTGTGTTTTTTTTTTTTTTTTTTTGTTTTTGTTTTCTCTTTCCGGCAATGCGTGTCGCGTTACTTACCTCAGCAGCCATTGAGTAATGGCAGGCAGAGAGATGGACCTTCTTTATTGTAAACTGGCTCCTGACCCGGCCATTCTCATGGCTGATATTTCCTTTAGCCTTGAGGAAGAGAGGAAGACTCTCTAACGAACACACAGGACACACAAACACACGCTCGCAAGCAAAACACGCACACATGCTGGCACACTAACAGAAGCTCATATGCTAACACACACGCACTCGCACTCGAACTGTGACACATGCTTGCACATGAACACACACACACACACTTGTATGTTATGCAAGCTCAGTTACACTAACACAAAAACTCACACACAGCAAAGGGAGAGGCGTGACACAAGATGACAGACTGGTAGAAATGAACTCGCATTGAATAGAGGAGAAAAATGGAAATAAACCATTCTGCAGTGCTATTCCTGCCAGCGCTAAATGCATGCATCCAGACCACAGGTTTAACCCGACTCATCTGCCATAAAAATATACAAACCATTTTCCCCACTCTTTCTGTCACACACAAATTTACATTTACTCTACAAATTGCTAAATGGGCACAGATGATGGGAATTGGGATACAGACCAGTCAGGTCAGTAAAACGCATCTGTGGTTTTTCCCTCGAGCTACTCAGTCCTCTTCACTTCTTTCCTTCCCTCTTTCTGTCTCTCACACACACACACACACACACCCTACATCTTCACAATAAGGCCCTTTTGATATTGGGCATTGGGCCCTTCTCCAGATTAGCATCAGACTGCAGATTCTCTATATTAGAAAAATGTGCAGCCTCAAGCGGTTTTCAGGATCCAGGGTTCACTTAAGCTGTCACAGCATGCTGCCCTTTGACCCCTCCCCAGAGAGGAGGGGGGCGGGGCGTAGCCCGCAGCCAGGTCCGGCAGCTCCGCGCGACACTCTCCGCACAGCCCGCGCCGATCGCTCACAGATGTGCAGCGCATTATGCAGCTTCCTGTATCTTCCCAAAGGGCCCTGACCGAGGCGTCTATGCTATCGCCCGCAGAGAAAGTACACACAGAAAGAGGAGAGGAGGGAAGAAAAGGCAAGGAGTTAAAAGTGAGAGAGGAGAGAAAAATGAGAAAGGAAAAAGAGAGGGAAAGAGTGGTAGAGAGGAGAGAGGGATATGGGAAAGGACAGAGAAAGACAAAAGACAGTGAATAAAAAGAAGAGAGGATGTGAGGAAAGAGAGAGATGGAACAGAAGCGAGAGATAAAGAGAGAGACAGAGACAGCAGGGGCCCAGATAAGAAATCACACAGCGTCCTTTTGATGGACAATTTTCCTTTTTGGGCCGTAAAAAAAACCCTGGCTGTCAAAAAATAAATAAACAAGTAAGAATTATGAGCTGAAGTTGATTTTATCTGCGCCCTCCTCGCCTGGGTTAACCCGTTCCAGCCGCTCGGACAGACGAAAGAGGCCATGGCCTCTGCCTTGTAATTTCATGAAAGACAACAAATCAAAGCTCCCGTCATGTGATCCCCAGGGGAGGCAGATGCAGGAAGCTGTTGATACAGAGGAGCTCTCCTACAAGGGATTATCGGCCATCTTCATCTTTATCCAAAGGCCAGATATAAAAATCAATCAAGTCTACTGCTCCTCTTCTCCCTGCCCTCCTCTGGGCAGCAGCTCTACTGCACAGAAATAAAACGTGAGAACAGAGGAATCCCTCCTTTTCTCATGAGCATCACCTACACCCCCCCACAAGACCACAGACTAATCACACCCTGAATACCAACACAGCCTTTCTCATGCGCTGCAGGGGGCAAAAGACCTCAAAGCAGGGATCTGAAACTGAAATCCAGGAGGGCCGCTGCGTTTGTAGCTTTCTGATGTGTTCCTAAGCTTAAGTGCTTAATTGAAGTCACTGACACCCCAGCCTCCCCGCGGACTAAACGCGCCGCATTCGTGCGCGAACATGGAGACTTTGTGTTTCTCATGCCCTCAGAACAAGCCTGGATTTGCCCCGCGGGCACACGGCGAGGCACGAGGGGACGGAATCAGTCGCCGAGCGCTCCGACCGGCTGCTCGTTCAAATGGCTCGGGGCTCGTAGCGCCACCGCTGCTCCATCTCTGCTGGTTTGTTTTTGTCGTTTTAAATCCCCGAGAGCGTTCGGGAGAGGTTTGTTTTTCTGTTTCGCCGCAGATTGAAAAACACCGTTTGCTGATGGGAGTTTCAAGCGGTTGAGTCATGGACTTGAGTCACCCCTGAAGCGCAGGATGGAGCCATATGATGTCGAGTGGCACTGGGCAGTTGAGCTCCTACGCTTTTCGGACATCACTGAGACCACTGGTGCTGTTCAGGGACATTTCTAACCCAACGGCTCCACCCGCTGATCGATCTCGTCGATTTGCATCGTGGATCTCTTTCGAGTCCCTGAGGCTGGTGCTCAGGATCTGCTTGCAATTACAAAAGCCAGTTAGCCTGAAATCTCTGGTAGCTCTAAATTACATTTGCGTAAATTAAACAACCCATCCCAAGATTATAGTCACATTCAATAACACTGTAAACATGGCAGTTGTTGTTCCTTTTGAAAATGCATAGGTAAAGCAGTATGAGCAGATGAACTGACAAGTTAATGTCAGGGCATCGAGTCTAAATAACTGAGGAAAGAAAGCGTTGGTGGCCCCCCATGGTTGCAGTAATAGATACGGCACCCAATGATCATGACTTTTAAGCCGTGGCCTATTTAAAGGTACATTCAGCAATCTTTGCCATTCTGGCTATCTCCGCAAAGACATTCAGGCGCCCCCCCCATGCCCTCTCACCTCCCTCCCCCTCCCACAAATCATTAATGTGCACCATAGACCATATATCCGCACTCATGCATCACTGCACAGGTCACGGCGAGTTCCAACTCTTTATCTCCGTCTCAGAGTTTACGGCTAATAGTTCTGTGAAATAGGAAATATTTTTTCTAAATAAAACTCTGGCAATGATCATTGCAGTTTACTGTGGTTGCGTATAGCATTACAGGTCATTTTAGCTAAGTCTAGTGAGAGTGCTATTGATAATTAGTGTAATATTAGCGATAGAAAGCTGAAACTGGATAACATTAGCTCCAAGCTAACATTAACTGACAAGGTTACCCAGCAAATACAATGGAAGCTGCCAGCCTCCGCACAGTCTTTCTCAACTATGGGGGAAAACGGACAAAGTTTGTTAGCCTTAAATTTACTTTTTTCTTGGAGAATCCCTTGGCTATTACATTGGTTAGCACAGCACAGTTTTATAATTTAATATGTTGTGAAATTGGCAAGCATATTTAGCTAGCTAACTGACAACACACTTTGTTACCCTAATTTTGCATATAAGGTAACATTATCTAATACGCTAACAAACATTGAATGGAGCAGATATTAGCAAACTAAAGCCTAGCAAAAGAGATGATTGGCAGATATAAAACCTGCTAGCTTGGAGAGCACCACCTGGTCCAATACTTACTTTAATGCACTTTTCTCTTCAACAGTCTTTAAAAGTTTGAGCTGTTTCAAAGCATATGCCGTTTTTGGCTTTGGCAGATCAATAGTTTTGCCATCAACAATAAGTGCTAGGTTCTAGAAGTCGTAATACGAGCAAACTGTGGACGCACAGTCTGATTGACAAGTACAGAGGCCCGCTTCCTTGTTGACCCCTTTACTGAATGGCTTTCGTATTCAGACTAAATAGGAGGCTGTCAGAGAGAAAATTTTACTTCAACTTAAAGGGCCCAGAGGGAACATAGATATCAGACCTACGCCTCAGTCAATCTTTTTATGTGATGACTAGCAGATTGTAGAGACCAAGGGCCCTATCTTACGCCAGAGTCCCTAAACCTGTTATTTGGGGATTTCGCATTACGTAAGAGGCGTTCCCCCGCGAAAGTTGCTATCTTGCACACCTGCCTATATCCCTCAAATACCAGCGCTACCCGTTACATTATGCATAGGCGTGGTTTGGGCGTTACGCCAGTTAAACCAATCAGTGTGCCAGGTGCCACTGCCTTTCGGAACAGGCTGCGCTATCCCAAATCCTCAAACCGAAATCTGTGATGGAGAGAGGAAGGTCGCCACGTTTCTCCGTTGACGAAGTTAAATTGCCCATGCATGAGGTCAAATCCAGTCAGGGGAGGATCTGTTTTTGTTAAGTTAATCATGAATTGTATTGTTATTATTATTATTATTATCATTATTATTTGACATTGACATATTGTTTAATGTTTGGTATGTAGTAAAAAAAAAAAAAAAAAAAGAAAAAAAAATGCGTTTCGCCATGCACTTCCAACTCCCTCTCCCGTCTGAAATGAAGCATAGAACAAAATCCCATTTTAGAAAAAAATAAAATTAGGAATATGCACTGGCACTCAGCGGACGTAACTTTTTTTTTCCCCCCTTAAAAGGCATTTCAGAACTCTTCAGCGAATGAAGGTAATTCTGGTGACAAGTACGTGGTTTCGTCCGTTTACATTTTCTAATCTGACAGCTGTCTATTTTTTTACAGCAAGTTGCGTGACCATGCTGCAAAAACAGGTGTACATACTTGTCGCCGAAATTACCTTCATTCGCAAGAGAGTTCTGAAATGCCGCTCTTGCTGGAAAAAAAATTTCCGTTGCTGAGTGCTAATGCATAGCGCTCTTGTGACAGCCCAAATGCGGGTAGCGGGTGGTTTTAGGACCCGCTATACGCTTTCCCTAACATGTGTGGTCAAGATAGCAATTGTAGGGAAAGCGCATAAACACGCCCACGGGCACACCTCCAGGCGCAAATAAAGGATTTGGCATAATGCATAGCAGGTAGTGTGGCCACAAGATATCGTTTAGGGATAGTGGAAGCTGCTAAATGCGTAATTCACGGGTTGTGGGTAGTGGCAACGGGTAAGGCAGTGTGAAAGATAGAGCCCCAAGAGTGTAGAGACCAGTGCATATTAAAACTAGATAATTCAGTTGCCACAGGGACCAAGTCGTGTATCTCCCCGATCCCCAAATTTCGAACAAAATGGCTGCCGGCAGCCATACTGGATGTCCAAAATTGACGAAAATCGGTCTTGAGCATTGTCATATATATATATATATCTTTGCCTGTGTAAAATTTGAAAACATTCTGGTAATAATTGTGGCTTCCAGAGCCCGGAACATAAAATCTCTGCAGCGGCGGCGGCCCCGGAACTAAACTATAGTGTCTCCCAACTATTGTTGTCGGGGAGATACAAATATATATATCGTTGTATACACCTTTAAGTACAAACAGATTAAAACACTCTGCTACTTAAAGCATGTGTTTATCAAGAAAAGCAAGGTTTGCACTTCAGGCTTTGACCTAAACACAGCTGTGAGGTTAGCCATCGTGTTCCTCTATAATTTGATATTTTATGGCTGGTACTTTCACGTTGCCTCTCGGAGTTACTGGTCCTTACGTCCCAAGTCTACTCATCCCTACTTTTTGGCCAACATCTTTGAAATGCCATGGATCCTCATAAAATCTGGCTACAGAAGCTCCTTAGAGTTGTCTCTCGCCACTTTTCTCACAGTCCGCACTTCACAGATAAATCCTTTTCAGGGTTAAATCACAAAATTACGCTGTCACACATTCAAACTGTCCTGCAAAATGACAGTCACTGCTATCACATAACACAACGACAGTGGGGTGCCTAGGCTAAGAGACTGATGGCTTCTCATGGTCTTGCAGAGGACTCATTGCACTTACTGTTAAAGCTAAATAGTATTAAGGTGCATCTCTGAGCACAATAGTACAAATGGGCATCTCAGAGCGCAATAGTATTAAGGAACATCTCAGAGTGCAATAGTATTAAGGGTCATCTCTGAGCACAATAGTACTAAGGGACATCTCTGAGCATAATAGTATTAGGGGACATCTCTGAGCACAATAATACCAAGGGACATCTCTGAGCACAACAGTATTAAGGAAGATCTCACAGTGCAATAGCATAAAAGGACATCTCTGACCATACTTACATTAAGTTACATCTAAGAGTGCAATAGTATTAAGGGACACATCTGAGTACATTCTAAAATTATTGGTATCATTGTTTTTACCTGAATTTTCTGTGACTCAGAAAGTGGGTGGAATGATTCATATGTAAATACAGTAAATACAGCTCTCACACCCTGAACCAGCCCTCTCTCGGACTCGGTGTGGGTTGCCTGGTTTTAATTTGTTTCATCATTCCCAGGATGCATCAGATGTTCTGAGTACTCATTCCGGGATTCTACAGAGCTCTGGTGCCAAAACACAACTATGCAAACAACCAGTTGTTAAATAGGGGTCACCTTGCCCCCCCCCCACAAGCCACCCCCAACCCCACACCCCACCCGTCCTCTGTCATCACAGCTCCCCCTCCCATCCCAACCGGGAAATAAAATAAAAATGTAATTGCACAATTTCTAGCCGTTTTCAGTGTGAGGAAGCATGAATTGGACAGTTTCAAACAGCTCTCCACACACAGACACACACACACACACACACAAAAAAAAAAAAACAATTTCTGATTATCCTAAATTTCAATTGTAGTTTAGTTTATTTAAAATAATAGAACTTATAGAATTTGTTGTCTTAGATTTCCTGTTTTATAAATTTTGTTTTGTTTTCCACTTTTGAATTAATTAGAAAGTTGCATATTTTGCATATTTTCATTGACTGATTTAAACAATTTAATTCTGTTTTTTTTAAAAGGGACGCACGCACACGCACACGCACACACACACACACACACACACACACACCACTCCATTATTCTCGCGCTCATTTACACACAGAGACGTACAGCACATACAGTAACTCAGTCTCACACATCACACACTCCTCTGTCACTCACTCATAAAATTTCTCCTTTCCTCTGTGACACACACACACACACACACACACACACACACACACACACACACATACAAAGGCATCACACAACATACAGTGCAAAAGCAGGAAATCCCTTGTGGTTGTCAGGCTAAGTACCTTCAACTTTGGCGCATTCATAGAGCCGCCGATGAAGAGCATTGCGGCTCCAGTGAATATTCTAATCTCACCACACTGCAATCCTGAGCCGTTTGTCACCCAGCGTCCCTCAGTCAATACGCACACAAAGGCCTTTTCAGAACACATTTCAGCTTTCAAGAAACTATTACATTGTGTACAGATTCTCTGTATATATACATTATATCTGTATGTAAACAGCAATGTTACATAACCTTGAAATACTCTTATTTCTTATTCTTTCATAAAGTGAATTTGTCACAGTGTCAGTGAAAAGGCTCATACAGATAATACACTGAAGTGAACTAATCAGTGCAGGATCTCAATGAAAGAGGTCACTGTGTTCTCCTGCACGTTCCCCTCATATTCTACAGAGTGTGCATGTGCGTGTTTGTAGGTGAGTGTGTGTGCGCATCAGGGTGTTTGTGTGTGTGTCTGTGTGTGATTGTGTGAGTACAAGCAAATATATATGTTCATTAGGGTGCGTTTGCGTTTTGGTGAGTGTGTACATGTGTATGCGATTTACATATATACTGCTGGATATCTCTGTGTGATAAGGAGTGAACAGAAGCACTTTCAGACCGAATCACTCGCACGTGGACTATCGCCTCTTTCCTCCCCGTCCACAGAGTATAAGCGCTATCACAGAGTGCCACGCCGCTCGGCAGCATTATCGCCGCGCTCGGATTAAAACTTTATTTCCCATGAGTGTTAGCCGCTAGGGAGCTCTTAACAGATACAAAACATTGGCTTTTCTAAACCAACACACAAATCAGCTCGTGTTTCAGGCCTGTCTGTTTCTTGAGAGGCGGCAAAACAGCGTCCTTAAAGATTTTTTTTTTATCCATTTATTTTTTCACATATTTTATCGGCTTAGCAGGAGGCCGCATCCCTGCCAGAGCAGCTGCGCTATACTGCGCTACGCTCTCCAGCTCCGTTATACATAGTGTATGCTCGGCAGCTGCGTTTGCACAGAGCCCAGGATGACGTCCTCGCTCGGGGGAAGGACAGCAAGACCCAACAGGGGCTGCAACTCAAGTTCGCCGGTTACCCAGATTTCCCCAAACTACCATCTCTGTCTCGCATAGCCCACAGGAGAAATTTCCTTGTTATTTTTACCTTGCGCTTTTAGAAAATAAAGGTATGAAAAAGAGCCTAAAAGGAACAAATGCCTGTCACTGGAGTGGTGCTCGATAGGTGCATAAAATTGTACCTCCGGCCAGTAAAGCATAGCTCAAGTTTTATCCTTGTAAAAGGTACTTATTAGTTACCAAATTGTTGTACTTTTAGGGTACTTTTGGGAAATTTGTTCCATAAAGAATAAAAATGTGTCTCAGCTGTACCGTTATTTCTGAGAGTGTGAACTCATTACACATTAAATGTGAAAGGTTTATTCCCTCAGAAAGAGCGCTGCCCTCTCCAGTAGTTTTTAATACATTTATCAGCGAGAACCATTAGTTTGCTAACATTACTTTCAGCACCAACATGTTTCTTTTTTAAAAAAAAAAAAAAAACAATTTTGTGCCGAGCCCATTTACCACATCTTTCTAGAAAGGTGACCTAATCCTTTTTCTTTCTGAGAAAGGGCACGTGTTCGCGCGCTTGAGCAGGGTAAGGACTGCGGGTTTGCACACGGCGACTCATGTCAGGGTTAGCTGGCTCAAATACACCTAATTCCCTCCGCTCTGCCCAGTATGTATCGCTAACACCGGCGGTAAAAACACAGGTTCAGGCGACTGTTTACAAAAGAGTTTCCACTGGCAGACTAAAATCGCTGAGGCTACATTTTGCCACAAAGCCTCCTAACAGGAAAGATGATCGGTGGCCAGATGATTTCACCGGCTTATTGTTATTTTTTTCACTTTGTCTGCCAAGTCTTGAGAGTAACAGGATCACTTTTTGGCACGAGGGAGCCCGATGTTTTCTCAGCGCGGAATTAAAGACTCGTCTTCAAGCCACCTACCATGAAAATTTAAATAAGAACTGAGCCAGTTATGCAGTTGCAAGGGAAACACAGATTTCCAAAGCTGCTATTTAAAACATTATGAACCGCACCATCGCGGACCTTGAGTGCTAAGAACTGGGGTTGTCTCCTTCCCACACATCCAGCATAAATCAAAGTGTAAAATAAACTAATTAAAGGGCCGTAGACCTCTCTTTTCAAACAGGATATAAAAAATACTACTTGAGTGAGTTAAGCCCCGGATGCTTGGTGCTGATCTAACAGACGATGGCCTGCTAAGGCTGGTGCCAGACTCATAACTCAGTTATCTCTTTGAGCTAAAGACCAAGGTCGCCAGTCCTGCCACATTATTCCAATCTAATGCAGACTCAAAAGACCATGAAGAAGACCTTCTCAAGGGCTTAGTTCCATTGCTGAACTCTACTTCTACCTGGGTTCATGATGTCACATGGATTGCCTGAGTATGTTCAACCCAAGTTGTGCTCGAACGCATTCTAAGGTCTCATGGATTGTGGACCCGACTTATTTTACCTCATCTCAGGCCTATTAATAGCAACTCGTGGGCAGAATTACCACAATTTTCGAGTTATTACCATTTATATATTCCACGGAGGTACTTCGTGCATTATTTTAAATCTTTTGCATAGTTTTGATTTGCTTTGTGCTTTTTAAGTATCACAGACATCAAAAGTTTGAAATGCGCAAACTTACTGTGATGTCAAACTGTGATGCCAAACTCAAGTTCTACCCACCTTCCCACAGTGCTACAACTCTGGTAGCAAAATTACGTGAAATGACGTCACTCGGTTAGCAAGCACAACGGTTCGGTTGCAACACAGATAGTTCGCGTTGTACGCGGGTGGCAATCGAACTAAGCCCAGGTTGCTTTTAAGGAATGATGTCACATCCTGTGACAGACTCTGAAGTGCTAACTCGGGTGCCTCCACAGTGACCCCATGTGGTGGAAGCAGGAAATGCAACCCCGCACAGCCGCTGTACTCACAGATGTAGTAATATTCCCGGCCGGGCCTGAACTCGAACCCCAGGGAGAAGGGGGTGAAGAGCTGGAACTTCTCCGAGAACTTGAGCGGCCCGTTCGGAGAATGAGGCCGGTTGCACTCCCACCGCTTGAAGCCCTTGGAGGTGTGGTCGCAGGCGCTGTACCCATCGTAGTTCACCATGTACAGGACATACCGCTCCGTCCTCTCCTGCGGGACCGTGTCATCGTAGTGCGGACAGAAGACGTCCAGGTAGTCGTTGATGCACACGTCGATGTGGTAGTCTCCACGGTGAAACCTGAAACACAGGGAAACAGAAACGATTAAAGGAGCTGCTTTCATTCCAGCTGCCAAATAAGCAGTAAAAATAAAAACACGACGATAAATGATGTAACTAATAACACTGTTTATAGGGCTGTTATCGAATTAATCCTTTCTTTGTTTTCCATTTCAGGTAAAGGATATTTTAACGAGTCCGTCGGAGGATAACATTCTTTGATTTTATGATGTCATTTAGGGATTTGATGGTGAATATCCGAGCTTTGCGGATAACAGTCCAGTCTTATAAATCCATCATTAAAATCCTCTGTTTCAGTTCAGACATCTCCAGATGTTGATTACTTGCCCTCCAAAGACTTTAAGCCTGAGAAAGGAAGTGAGTGGTAAAAACAGTCTCACAACAGGCGCGGTCATGTTGGGAAATAATTTCAGTCTAACAATCTTTTTTTTTTTTTTTTTTAATCATTAGACCATTCCAATGAGCAAAATATCTGTATGACTCAATAATTTCAAAGTGTGTCTCCAAAAAGCAATTCGCAGAAAAAACAGGACTTTCTTGTTCCAAAAAATTCCCCAAAAAACAGACACGTTAGAAAAGCAACTGAGCTCTTGATAAAAAGCAGTGCCTGAGGACTGATGTAAAGTGTTTTTTTTACCGTCAAATTCAGCATATTCACATAAACTCACAGAGAAAAACAGTACGCACTCAATCTTGTGGTTACATTTTTCTATAAAACAGCTTAATCATTCTCTTGTGTCCTTTTTCAACTGCACACTGTGTGCTAATTTGAACTGCGTCCCCGAATGGCACCACACACACTAGCCATATTTACAAGGAGCACTTGTAATCAGACTGAAGCTCAGTCAGAATGAAAAGTCCACATGTAAAAACCTTGATCTGGATGTAATACCCGGATCAGACTGAACATCTAAGCTGTTTGAACGAAGTGGCGCCGCTCGTTTGATAATCTGTTTCATGGCCACGAAAAAGCTCCATCGAATTGTCTCTGCACTCAAACCCTTCTGCACATGCTCGGTCCGCCCCAGCACAGTGATTATGACGTTTTTATTCACACGTGAACAAACATGGCGGCATCCATCAAAAGCTGGTTAGCAACCAAGACCACATGTCTTTTATAAGTCTAGAAAGAATTAAAAATCATTTTATTTATTAATTTTAATACAGCTTGGCCTCATCCAGGTGCGAAAGAACTTAACATGCCGACAAGACAAACCACAACTGGGACAAAACAGAAATTTCGGTTACAGGGAAATGTGCACGGCAGATCTATTCTGACTGAAGCCCACATTTCAGACATACAGACAGAATACAGACACAATCTGTCCAATAACTTTCACGTAAATGGTACATCCAGATTCATTCATTTGAGTACTTTCAATCTGAAAGAAAAATGCGTGCATGTAAATGTAGCTACTGTGTACTGAACAGCGTCCCTAATGCTCACATTACACACTGTGTACTGAAAAGTGTCCTTGATTCTCACTATACACACTGAGTACTGAACAGTGTCCCTGATGCTCACATTATACTACTGAAAAGCATTCTCCTGATGAACAGTGTCCCTAATGCTCACATTACACACTGTGCACTGAAAAGTGTCCTTGATTCTCACTATACACACTGCATACTGAACAGCGTCCCTGATGCTCACATTACACACTGAGTACTGAAAAGCATCACCATGTGCCACTTCACATAGCAATTGAGTGTGAACTCAGCAATTTAAAAAAACCTAAATATCATCCCTAAACATCAACTGCTTTAATAGCACAGAGCAAGGGCTGCCAACAGTACTGAAACAGTGACCAGACATTGCAAAACTGGCACACTTACGCACGCAAATGTAGGTAAATTTGTAAAAAGCATGCAAAAACATGTGCAAGCACATACACACACACTCACAGATAGTGTCAAC
>CM056194.1:18859855-18934855 GCA_029692085.1 Gymnothorax javanicus
TATGATGCCTAATAGTATATATACATCCATTGGTCAAAGAGTTTAGTTTGCGTGATCTATACCACTGTTCATACAACTACAATATAAAGCTCATACGCATCAGCTTATTACATTTGAAGTCAGTGTGGATGAATACAATGTTTATGTGTGTGTTTTGAGTCGAAGGGCTTTAGTTTTCATGGCTTGAGGACCCCTTCTTCAGTTGTGGTCGACAGTTGAGGAATTAAAGAGGACCCTTTTCCTTCCTTTTGCCCCCCTCCCCAGACAACGGTCGCCACAAATCATACGAAGCACCCCCCAAAAAGGTAAAAAAGTTTTACAGCCCAATTAAAAACACTCTGGTGCTTGTAATTTCAAGAGAGGATGGGGGTGGGTGGGAAAATGGAGGGGTGTATGTATAATGTGGAAATCGTTGGCAGGCTAATTGGCTAATTATTGTAATTACACGTCTTTGCTGTGTTACAGCTGTTGCTCTGGAGCTGTGGGTGTAACACCACCCCAGCATCTTAAAAAATCTCCTCGGCACCCCCCAACAGCCCCCCACTACCTGCTGAAGCCCTAAATGTCCCTGATTGACACAGCCCCACCAGCGCCACCCGAGACCACCCCTCTCTCCCAATAATTTTTAAAGACAGCTTCCTGAATGGGCAGCTGGCTCCTGATTGGCTCGTCTCCACTGGGAGCACTCCTGCAGCCCAGAGGAACCTTATTAAGCCCTAAATAGCAGATCAGTGTGGCAACTCGCCCAGTGTGTGCGTGTACAGGAGAGCCAAAGAGAGCAGGAACGGGAGAGAAAGAAAGAAAGAATGAATGAGTGATAAGGAGAGGGAGAGATTGGTGAAGGGGGTGAGGGGGGCGGAGCATGGCAGTACCCTACCTAGGAATGCAGGCAAATCCAGTCAGACCTTCTGTGCATCAACACAAGGCCTTATGAATGCGTTCATGTATTCAAGATAAGTATTTATATGTACTGCACATATACACGCATATGTAAAGGGTATCACTGTGAATAGCATATATACAGTGTGAGCGTGTGTTTGTGTACACAGAGTTTAATACCCTCCCAGTACAACACTTAACACAGGCTCACACTGCCTCAGGACTGCGCCTTGTTGCTAATGCTTATGTCCTTCAGACAGGTGCACTTGTGTGTAAGCCTGGCCTTTCCTGCCTGGACTGAGTGACACACACCCCAGAAAAGTTATCAACATGACTACACTGACTCTCCCTCTCTCTCTCTCTCTCTCTCTCTCTCTCTCTCTCACAGCAATGTTCCAATATCCATGTCTGAAGGAATTTTTTAAAGACCAATAAGGATCATATTCAGGGACTTTTCGGTGTCTCGTTTCATCTTGTTCTGCAAGGAATTTGAGGGATTTTTCCGGGGCATACGCACAGGGGCATGTAGATCATTGCATTCGGTCCGTCTTTCACACTGATGCCCTGTTTTCAAGGAACATTCCGCCGTTTGGCTGGATGGAGTGGACAGCGTCCGCCAGTCAATATGGCCGTTAGCTGAGGAAGCGACTTCTAGTGAATACAGCAGACTGCTAGCATACAACTGGTCACGGCTCATAATTGCTGGTATACGACTGTGCAAGATTAGTAAAGTATGCTTGCAGGCGACTATACATGGCTAATAATCACTGCTTGCATACTATAGTGCATAATTAGTTGAGATTGCTTGCGTGCAACTATACAGGACTAATAATGACTGCTTGCATACTATACTGCATAATTAGTTGAGATTGCTTGCATGCAACTATACATGGATAATAATGATTGCTTGCGTACTACAGAGCATGATAAGCAAAGATTGCTTGCATACAACTATACACGGCTAATTATGATTGCAAGCATACTACTGCGCATTAGCAATTGGATGTAGCTGATAATAACTGCGAGCATACTACTGCGCTAGAGAAGCACAGATTGCTAGCATACTGCTATACACGGCTAATAGGGATTACTAATAATACTTGCTAATATACTACCGTACATAATTAGTAAAGACCACTAACGCACCACAGTACATGGCTAAAAATACTGCTAGCACTACTCTACGTGCCTAGCACTGCAGCGCGCGCCTAATGAAGACCATATTACACTCTGAGTTCCGAAGTAAGGTTTTGAAAGCATTCAACCCACCCTGAAGAGGCTAGCCTCGACTCACTCCCTGTAACAGCCACTCACTAGAGGGCGCTAGAGAGAGAAAAGGCTCTCCTGGACTCACATTTTCTGTGCTACACCTGTCAAGGGGTCGATTCATTTTAATTTTCGCTCCAGATTAGCCTCATCTTGTCATCCCCTCATGCACCCCAGGTATGGTTTTCTACAAGCATTATTTGAAAATCAATACACACAAACGGAGCATTGATACCTGAAACCAGAATGTTCTCAGAGGGTTACGTCATATTATGAGGCAGGATCCAAATTGGCTGCAGGCACTGTTTTTCTCTCTCTCCCACACATTTACAGGAACGATGCCTTGGGTTTCCTCGAACGCTTTCTCACACATATCCTGCATGACACAAGCAGACGTCTGGCTGCCAAGTGACTTTGCGAAACGCGATACTCCCGAGTATGCGACGGTGACTGTGCCCACGTACGGGAACTGTGACCAGTTTTAGATTTAAAAAGGCGCTCTTCACACAGATGAGGCTTACGCAACCGAATAACAAGAATCTCGCAGAATTACCATCTCAAGATATTTTCTGAGGTACATAGCATTACAGGAGGTAAGGGGATGCGTCAAAATTACACTTTTTGGTTTTAAGTGAAGTTCCTTTAGACTGTAAGAGGAGGACAGTCCTGGAGCCTCTCCCTGGTTTTGGGCCGCAATGTAAACAGAGACGTGCCCTCGGGAAACCTCGCCTTCCACCCCAGCGGGATGCAGCATTCCGGAATATACATCAGAGCAGGAACTGGCACAGACAAGATTGGGAGGGAGTTGAGAATGAAAACGATGGGAGGTGGAAGGAAAAATGGGGAGAAAGACCCAATTCTGCCAGAGAGCACTGAAGAACATTTTCACACCAGTACTTCAAAAGAAGAAAATTCACTAAATGAACTGAAAAGTAAACAACACGCAATAACATGGCAGAAGATACTGACAAAGCTTGTAGTTTTCAAGAGGCATGACAGCTAATTACTGTAGATAAATATGCAGGTTTTTACTGATATTCAAGAAGCAACAAGTTTTGGGTCACAAATTTATTAAAAAAAAAAAGATAAGACCGAGGGTGTGACACGGGGTTTAATTGAGATGGAAAGTCCAGCAGTCGGAGAACA
The DNA here is from genome assembly GCA_029692085.1 of Gymnothorax javanicus. Taxonomy (NCBI): domain Eukaryota; kingdom Metazoa; phylum Chordata; class Actinopteri; order Anguilliformes; family Muraenidae; genus Gymnothorax; species Gymnothorax javanicus. The sequence goes on from CM056194.1 coordinate 18,863,147, forward strand.
GAAGTGTCGCAAAGTTAGCACCCACAGGCCGCTGATTTCACTGAGTGGCTCTGTGTCTCCTGATATAATAATCGCATGGAGTGAAACAGTGGAGATGACCTTTACTTACTGAACCAGGATATTCCAGAATATTCTCCCCTGGTTTAAATCAGGAGGCACACAGGAGAGAGCTGCAGAACACGGCTGGAGAACACCATCCCCTCCCTCCCTTACCGCCATGAGGCTTTCCTCCATAAGCACATTTTACTGTAGTGGGAGAGGGGGGGTGGGTTATATCATTTAAAGAAATAACATGGTTCCCCTATGAGCTTTCATCACCATCAGTGTAAAAATGCTAATCTGAGCGGGCAGGACCCTCCAGCTGCTGGTACCCAGGGGGCTCGTCCAGGCAACAAATCGGTCTTAAGCGGGGGAAAATCCCCGTCGCTAACGCGGTCACGCTGCGCTAACGGGGCCGGCTCACCCTGCTGACGGCAGCGGCGAGACACATTCGCACATTTACATCGGCGGCGTCGCGAGAGGAAAGCTGAGAACAGTGCAGTTCCCACGAGCTATTCCCCAGATATTTCACCTCTCTCTCGCATTTCGAATATCTTTAACCACCCCTTAGCCCCTCGCCGCCCGAACCAACCGTCCCACTCACGTCCCCCCGTTCCCCCCCACCCCCCAGAGAGAGCGAGTAATCCCAGTTGGGCCACTCTGAATTAAAGGGGAGAGATTTGTGAAACAGTATCTCTGTAGTCAGTCTGCTTCATCAAACGAGCGCCGGCTAAACAAGACATCCCACCTGCTGCTCGGCGCTCACCCGCCATATGAGAAACACATGCCTGCAGTAAAGTTAAACAGCGTCCCGGGGCAGGTAATATCTGTAACCCTATATCTGAGGGCCCGGGCCCTTTTCCCGGGGCCGTTAGCCAGGAAGATGTGGTTATGAGTGAGTGTTTGTGCTAAGCACTATCCCACATATTACCGCCATGTTTTAACCCTGAGGGTTACAGACATAGGTCTGGATTCAGCCAAATTCTGATTGGATGGCGGATGCAGCCGGTCACCGAGTGTCGCTCCCGGCAACCTACCCACCATGGTGACAGAAGTAAGATCATTCTGTCATAAAGAGGAGCGCAACTTCATGGCTTATGGTACGTTCCTCTATTTATTGATCTTTAGGTCTCGCACATTATCTTACACTCATTCTCCCCTCCCTCCAATCTCTCTCTCACACATACACACACTCTCCCACGTACAAAAACACACACACTCTCCCACACACACACACAAACACACAATCTCTCACACTGTCCCTCTCTCATTTCTCAGCCCCTCAAAGAAATTTTCTGAATTTAGGCAGAGCGTGACTTCATCACCGCAAAGTCACAGTTCTGCATACTCTCGGGAGCCAGTTCTCACAAATTGTGAGTGTGTGTGTATGTGTGCGCGCGCGTGCACGTGCGCGTATGTATGTGTGTGTATGTGTATGTGTGAGTGTGTGTGTGTGTGTGTCTGTACGCCCTTCTCCTGTGCAGAGTACAGAGTTGGGTATTTACATTTTGCAGGACCTCACAGCTCCTCTCTTGATGACAGAAGTCAGCACAAAGCGGCCTCTCAGCAGCACTGCAGGGGTTAATGAGGTGCATCAGTCAGAGCTGCACAGGGCTGCACACAGACTGACATGTCAGCAATTCAGAGGGAGCCGCCCACAACCGCTGCATCCTACACATCATCTGTCTGCACTGGTCTGTCCCTCTGAAATGCTCACACATGCTCATACACACACACACACACACACACACACACACGCACACCCATATACATACACACATGCACACATACACACTCACAAACATATGCAAACACACGCACACACACACCAATACACAAACACACACACATACATCCACACACACACACACACACACACACACACACACATACACATACACACACACCAATACACAAAACACACACACACACACACACCCACACATACACACTCACAAACATTTGCAACCACATGCACACATGCACACACACACACACACACACACACACACACATATCAACACACACAAACATATACATACACACACACACACACACACATACAAACAAACATACACACAGACATATGCACACACACACACACACACACACACACACACACACACACACACACACACACAGAAACACACACAAGCATGGGCAGGGATAGCTCTCAACAAGCCCCCAGGAGTTTGTCCTGATGTATAATTTAGCCGGGTCAGACAGGGCTCCAGCTCATGTGACCCAGTGAGATGGATGTAAATCAAACAGCCATCACTGTGGGGAGCAGCACACAGGAAGGGTGCGGGACCCAGACACCTACATAAAGGGCGGGGCTCTCTGTGATTACATACAGAAATCCACACAGTAAACTATTCCTCGTCTCCTTCACACTATTTATATCATCCAGAAATCCCGTCGCTCAGACGTAATATCAAATATTAAAGTCAATTTAGTCCTCACAGAAAGCAGCATGGAATAAAAACCACAGAAGTGCTTCTATCATTGTGAACTAGATTATGTTCCACTGTTACACTCGGCTTTGAAAGCTTTACACTCCTTCATAATGTAGGCTCACAAATATGCGATGCGAAAGCTCCAGACTGAAAAATCTAATGCTGATGCAACAGCCCAGGAAAAAAACAACCTTCACTTAACGCAGATGCCAGTGGCACTGAGCCAATCGAAATAATATTGACAAAACATTCCAGGGATGTAAGTGGTAAGCAGAATTTTGCGGAAAAAAAATTCCAAAAATTATTATTGCAAGAGGTTAAGCAAACACAATCTCTGGATAGACTTTCTTTCCTGCTGAGCCCTCTGTGATGTCACAGCTAATTGTGATGTCATCAGGGAATGTTAACATGCAAAGGCAGAACTGGCAACCATCTGTGAAAGCCTGAACACAGATGGGTGCAGCTCATTTGCCTGCTGACATGGTTTAAATTTGACAGTCTACTTGCTTTGAAAAGAAATCGGCATTTATCACTTGCACAGGGTGTCAAAATTCCTGACAGAAAATAAACTAAGCAAGAAAAAAGTAATAATCAAAGGAAAACAAAAATCTGTGAAGGATTGCAGGTAACTGCTGTATTCCCTGTGCAGCACAGGAGAGCAGTTAGTTGTGAAGGCCTTTCGAAGACCTGGTTTCCATTATGAGAGGGTCTACTTTAACCTGAACTGTCATCTTTTTCTACACCATAAGAAGTAGTTTTCTTGCCCAGACCTAACCAAATAGTTTTGTCGCCTAAAGTTAACCAAACTGTGACTGAGAACTGAAAATTATTCATAAAACTGAAAACAATGTCAGCCAAGTCTAAAAGTAATGAATCAATATATGGTTTCACCTGGGATTCAAGCCCTGTTTCCTCTGCAAGAGAGTCCTATGCTTAACCCATTCATCCACCACCAATTGCTTTCCATGCGGACCGTGCGCCTCTTTGTACTAAGTCACCGGACTACCCAAAGGCCTTTGGACAGAACGGTCTCAGGGCTAACTTCTCCCAGCAGCGTACGTAATACAGCTGACTGAGAGGGGGTGGGGATCGGGGATGTCAGTCTTATTAGTTCTTTTTTGAAGCTTTACTCCCGGCAGCTCTTGTGAAACACTGGTGCAACATTCGCACAGCGTTGGCACAATGTGGGATAGACATTGGCATAATGGTGGGTTCCCCCCATCCGCACTGCTGTTGCTGGTGTGGCCACTCATAAATCCAGGGGACTGAGCTATCCTGCTGTTCGAACAGAGGAGATTCATTAGCAGCAGCAGGAAACTGAAAAATGACTGACACTCAGGTCAGTGTCACAGACGGGCTGTGCAGGGAAACACCTCTGTCACATGATGGAGGGGGGAGAGCTCCTAATTAGTCTGAATGACATCATCAGCAATGTTCTGGAGTGGGAGGGGTTAGCATCTCAATTTATGTGCCCCTGAGTGAGGTGTACCCCTCGTATGTGGTGCACCCCTTTTATACAGTGTACCCCTAAAGCCCATCTCAGACAGCCGGATAAAAGGGACGGGCGAGATGGGGAGACAGCGGGAGAGGGAGTGGGGAAGAGGTGAGAGAGAGAGAGAAGGAGAGAGAGAGAGAGAGATGGAGAGAGGCTAAGGCTGAGAGAGTCCATTTGTTTACGGCACCAGAGATAACAAATGAATTCAGGAGCGCTACAGCTGATTGGCTCTGCAGTGACTACAAGCCCCCCACCCTCTGACCTGCGCACACACACAGAGCAGGAACACGCAAACACACACACACACATACACAAACATGCACACCCATATAAAACATGCAGAGCAGGAACACACACACTCACGCACACACACACACACACACACACTCACATGCACACAACTGGAACACACACACGTGCCCGTGCACCCACACAAATACACATACACACACACACGTGCACGCGTGTGCACACATACACACACAGGCATTCAGCAGGAACACGCACACACACACACACACATACACACGGACACACAAATACATACGCACACACAAACACACCGCACATGACAGCATGCTTCAAGGCAGTGGTGTCATTCTAATGGTCCTGCCACAATAAGAACAGACCTGGCACACCACTGTGGGGACCATAAACACCATCTTAAAAGCACACACACAGGGTAGAGTGACCGACTGCAGAACTGTGCACCACAAAGCAACACAAACACAACATCACAGAGACAAACAGGAGAAACTAACACAGAGCTTTTAACCAATGGCATTCCATGAGCGTTGACATCACCTTAATTCTGCTCCAATCAGAGCCACGCAGGGAGCATCTGAGCGATGTTCACCCTCCATCTCCCCTCCCACAGCCAGCTTCACCCAAACGACCCAACAGACCACACCTGGGACCGCTGTGTCTCTGTACTGGTTGCCTGTCCTGGCTGAATACAGCAGCGCTGCTGTAAAACGCTGCAGGAGTGTCTCTTACAAAGGCACAGAGCCACAGGGGCACCTGCATCAGCCTGACTCTGAGGTCTCTCTCACAGATCACATGGATGCTCCAGTTCTGTTAAAAAAATCACACCTTTAGGGGATATTTTTCTGTTTTTACCTGCAAGAGAAGAAACAGTCACTGTCTCTACGTGTGGGAATTCTCTCTCTCTCACACACAAACACACACACACACACACACGCACTGCATTCCTGCAACATTGTCACACAGCTGTCCATATGTGCCATTTTCCGCTGGGCTATAACCTAACGCTGTTATCTCTGCCATCGCCGGTGTGAGTTTCACTGCTGACTCAGCACATCTCAGCCGCCCTGGATTCTCCTGCCCGGGAGAGACAGCACCACACACAGCAGGACACACACACACACACCGCACACCGCACACCGGGCCTTACAACACATTTACACCCATCTGGGGAGGCGCTACTACTGAGCGCCTCAGGAGAAATCCGTCAGGACCTCATTCACTCAGCTGCCTCCTTTAATTGCGATGGAGCAATGTGTGTGTGTGTGTGTGTGTGTGTTTGTTTTGTGTGTGTGTGTGTAAGTCTGTGTGTGTGAATTGGTGAGTGTGTGTAAGTCTGTGTGCATGCGTGTGTGTGTGTGAGTGCGTTTGTTTAGTGTGTGTGTAAGTCTGTGTGTGTGAATTGGTGAGTGTGTGTAAGTCTGTGTGCGTGCGTGTGCTTGTGTGAGCAAATGAGAATTCCCACACGTTGAGACACCAACTGTTTCCTCCTCTTGCAGGTAAAAACGGAAGAATATCCCCTAAAGGAGTCATTACATAACAGAACTGGAACAATCGAGAGACAGAGGCCAAGATTAGCCTGCAAATACCAGCACAACTCCAGAGCACTGAACTCACTGCTGGAAAAACCACAACGACACACACAGTCCTCTCCTGCCACCATCGACCCAGAATTCTCCGGGCTACCCAGCGCATCCCCGCAATTCCCTCATAAACGCAACATTTAATATTTTATATTTAATATCAGCTGAGAGATATCTCCCCGTAGCTCTCTCCATTCCCAATATGTTGTCCTGAGCTAGGTGACCAATCAGAGCCAGGCTGTTTCAGGTCAGTACACCGAGAAATACGCAGGTCAATAAACTGTTATATCTGGCAACCCATGAGTCATGAACGTTCTACAGAACTGCGGATGTCTCATGAAGAGCAGGCAGAAGGCAGCACAACATTTATAAACCCATTACTACTGTTGATACAACAGCTTTTTCAGATCAGTGCCGCAAAATAAATATTTATGTTCCGAGTATTTTTTTCCTGTGTTTTAAAAGGACCGCACGAGGCCAAATTCTGCGATCACCACTCCGGTCAAGGCAGTTTAGTTCCTGAGAATTTAATTCCCGGCTAAAATGCTACCTGTATTTATTTAGTTTAATAGTTTGTTTTATGAGGTCAATGCACATTAATGAACCGCGCCGTAAATTGACCAGAATTAGCCAGGTGGGCAGATATTCGTCTGTAAACATTGAGTCACATGATATGGCAGTGGGAGGAAACTGAAATACCCAGAGGAAACCCAAATCAACATGGGTAGAACATGCAAACACCGTATTGAAAGGCCCTGTCTGAAGTTCGACCCCACGTTCCTCGTGCTGCGATGCGTCAGCGCTATTCACGCTGCCACCGTGCTGCCAAATATAAGCAACGACAGCATTAATACAATAAAACGTGTTTCGCTTAACGACTCCTATGGCGGCACATGATGCATGAAATATAACATTTTGGCGACCTCTGTGTCTTACATGAGTTCATTTGAAATGAAAAGGAGAGCAGGATCTGAATTTCACGGCGCTGGTATCACTCCTTCCCGGGTTGTTTAATGAGGTGATTTGTTTCCTAACTGAAGCGATTTGTTTGCGGGGAAGATGACCTCGAACACGCGGCGGGTGGAGGCGCTGTGATTTCTCTCTTAGTTATCGTCTGGATTTGTGTTCATTATGTTTCCACAGGGCCTGGAGGCAACTTGCAAATTGGCTGTTTGGAGGCCGGATGGAGACAAGGGATGTTTCATTACACTGCATTTTCCTGCAGAACGGACGTCCCGCAGCCTGCAGTCCTGCCACAAACCCCACCTGCCCTCCACCCAACCACACAAAATCACACAGCCTTTAGCGCTAAGGTGGAGGTCTAGACCTGCCACCGACTCCACCTGCCATCCACCCTACCACACAACTACCAAAAATTACTCAGCCTAAAGCCCTGTGGCGGAAGTTGTGACTATACACCAACTCCACCTTCCCTCCACCCTACCACCCAACTCCTCGAATTACCCAGCCTACAGCACTATGGTGGAAGTCTAGACCATACACCAACTCCACCCGCCCTCCACCCAACTACCCAATATTATCCAGTCTACAAAGCTCAGGTGAAGGACTAGTCCTGTTGCAAACCCCACCCGCCCCGAATCCAACCACCCAAATACCTAAAATTGCCCAGCCTACAGAGCTGTCAAGGAAATCTAGTCCTGCCACTAACCCCACCTGCCCTCCACTGAAGTTCCCAAAATTACCCAGCCTACAGAGCAGTGGTGGAGGTCTAATCCAGCCACCTACCCCACCTGCCCTCCATCCTATCACCCAACTACCCAAAATTACCCAGCCAACAAAGCTCATGTGAAAAACAGGGCACTGGCGAATACCTGCTTGTCTTTCACACCTACCTCAACACCCCCTTGAGAATCACCCACCCAAAGCAGCCTGTCCCGCCCCTGAGCACAAACCATCACCTGCTCACATGCACCCATTCACTGACCTGGCTTCATCAACACCTCATGCACTGTTTGTCCTTCAAAGAAGTTTCCAAAATAAAGACAAATGGAGTAAAATCTTAACAACGGGACACCACCGTTATTTCATCTCCAGCAGTATGAGGTGCGGGGGCAGGGACAGAAGGACAAACGAACATGGCTGTGGATTGGATGTGCATCTCCCCCAGCTAACTTTGATCAAGTTTAACACCTAAGGCATGCCTCGGTCTCCTCAGTCAGGGTTAATTCCTCACCTACAGCTACAGAGGGTAAAAACCTGTTTCAAAAATGCACATTTGACTGAGGCGACCTCCACAGCACTGAGGCGTCCCACCCAAGAGAGGCCAGAGGAGTCAGAGGTGATTCTTCCCTTTTTTTTTTTTTTTTTTTTTTTGGGGGGTGGGGTAAGCGAGGGATGTATTAAAACAATGAGCCAATTATCCCATCATGAAAAAATCGACACCATACTGCAAGCACCAAAGCAAAAGGGCGGTTAAAGTCCAGGCTGGGTCTGGAAGTGCGGCTGAGGTCCCACTCGGGGATTTTTTAGGTTTCTAAATCGCCGGCGAGCCTCTGCAGCACACGGAGCAGCACAGCGTGACTAGAGCCCAGGAGAGCGAACGAGAACAGGGCTCCGCTCAACTGAAATCTGCATTAATTACAGCCTCCAGCAGACTTCGGAGAGGGAGAAACAACCCATGGGTCACGAGTCCGACTCCCCCCAGCTCCCCTGAACCCCCCTTCAGTTTAATCCCTCTGAAATAAACACAGCCTCACTCCCCGTCCGTCCGGGAAAATAATGAACCTCTCTTTCTCTCTCTCTCTGCTGCTTTCTTTCCTTTTTAATGGAACCAAATGTCTCCCGTCTGAAATATTTACCTTCGATCGTTGCAGGCAAATCACCCCGCAGTTTTAAGCTCGGAATGGACCCTGCAAATTATTTCTACAGCTAGCCAAACACCGCCCCTCTTAACACACAGACAAACATACACACACACACACACACACACACACACTCGTATACACACACCTACTTACAAAACTGGAGTTTCATTCAGTGGAAAATAAACAGACATGATACCCTGAGCACCAGCCTTGTAGCTCTGAATGACTCTCCAGCAGACTCAGCTCAATTCAGAGAATGAAGATGAATGTGGACTCAGGATTCAGGAGAATTATAATGAATGTGGATTCAGGATTCAGGATTCAGATTTGACTCAGATCCAGGAAAGCCTAACTGGGACATGGGTGACATTATTGCGGGGTGGAGGAGTACATGCCCTCGTCACACAATGACAGCAGTAACCAGCGGCTCTAACAGGCAGCTGAACTTAGAGCGTGCTCAGAATGAACAGCGCCTGCCAGCACGTAGAGCAACATCAGCTGTTCCCTAAATTCCATATCACATTCCCCACCTCCCTCTTCCTCCCAGACCAGCTCGCAGGGCCTGGGCTTCCCCAAATCCCCCCCCAATCCTGAGGCCTCCCTGGGGGCCAGACGAGCAGGTGCGCCCTTGGGGCTCCGCGGTGCTCACTTATGCCCATGTGGAGCCTCGGCGAGGTGTGCTGGTATTTGCAGTTACTAAGCACTTAATTGATCGATTAAAGCAGTCCATTACACAGTTAATTCGCTCCACCTGGGTTCCCGGGTCTGTAATGGTGGCTGATTTTAAATGGAGACTCAGCGAGTAGCAGTCACTGCAGTTCGCCAAGGGCAGGAGCAAACGCCACCACTGCAGCCACTGACAGGGGCATTGAAGGGGTAGAAAGGGCACTTTGCCAAAGGGAGCTCTGGCACAGGGGGTATAGGGGGCTGGAGTTGGTGTTAGGGGTAGAACTGGAGTACTGAGGGGGTACAAAGACATAAAGACGACCCTCTCTAGGGTGACGAGGCCATTTAAGAATTTAAGAAACATCCTGCTTCATCTCCTCAGCTCGCCAGCCACATATCTGCATTATTGGCTGAAGCAGCCCACAGGAAACTGCACACACTCATGCACCCCCCCCCCGGAATGTGCAGGTGGTACAGCCCAGGTACTCAAGTGAGTGCTCTGGTTGGCATTCCACCTGAGCCTGTTTATTTTATTGCCTTTTACAGGGGGGAGGTGGGGGGTGTTGCAGATGAATGGTCGCACTGCAGGTTTGGCAGTTATGACAATCTTTTACGTGAGCGTTTTTTTCATAAAAGCCTGGCTGCCTCCCTACATTTCCTTTTCTAACTTCACGCCAACGCTTACAAACATTTCTCTCGAAAGAGTGGGAGAGACCGAGGGAGAGAGAGAAAAACAGGAGAGTGAGGGAGGGAGAGCGTGAGAAAGATAAAAAAAGAGTGGTAGAGAGGGGAGGGAAAGAAACAGAGGAGAAAGAGGCCTGTGCCCCGTGGACGAATGCACGTACCGCACGTTCCATCTCTACCCCCAAACTGCCTCACTACCTCAGCCCGAGAGACTGACAGCACTGCATTCATCTCCAGGGAACACCTACTGTAACCCCTGTTATTTTACATTATTATCAAAAAAAAACAACGCCTGCGATGTGTGTTCGGCCAATTCCAAAGGCCTCTCTGCCGGCTGCCGGGAGAACAATTCAGTTTATAATTACTATGCGCGTGATCGATGAGCGAAGAAGGAAAAAGATTAATGGATACGAGCTGGCCGAAAAAAAAACATGGCAAAACGAAGGAGCGCTTAACGACTAAATAATAACAGCCCTGTCAGCCGGACAACGGAAAGGCATATTTAACATCTGCGCTTTCACGCTCCATTTCCTTCAAAATAAAGAAATTGTTGCATAGATAAACAGATGAATAAAAAAAATAAGCAGACAGAGCAATGCTATAAACGAATAAATTTCCTAGGGTGAAACGCACGCCTTATCTGGGGAATGCTTTCCCAAATTAGCACAGCTTCTTGATATCGTGTGTAGTATCCCCCCGTCTTCTTTTTAAGTCATGGATAATCCGGCAGAAATAACATGAACACCCCACCAGCACTGGTCTCCTGCATTCCTCCAACCCCTTCCCCCTACCCGGCCCACACACACACACACACACACACACACACCTTTCACCCCCAGCCTCCAAAGGTAAAACACATTCAGACCCTCTCTTTATCACAGAGCACATGATCATAAATCTGTTGGGTGGCACAGGGTGAACTCCCACCCACCCTCCTCACCATTGGCCCATTTCTCCCCTTGTTCTACACTGCTCTCCATCCACAGGGTATCTGTATCCAAATTAAACACCTCAGAACCCTGGATCCACAGGGTTTTCCCACAAACACGATGGAGGTCAGAGGACCTCAGTAACCTTACTGCTCTTTCTCAGTCCCGCCCTGCCCAAAAGCCGCTACCCAGGCGGTTTCCTGTCCTTCTCTCCCCACTTCTCCTCTCCACGCTCTCCCAGGATCAGGGACTGGCAGCTTTGGGACACCAAAAGGCCCAAAATAAACCTTAGACAATTAAATGGGCCCTTTAGCGCAAATATACACTCCTCGGCAAAGAAAATGGTCAGGAAATTAGCAAGAATTAAACAAATAATGTTAGATAAAGTAACTTAGTGTAGGATAGCATTTTCCTTAGATTTTTTACATGTTTAAGCCTTGTGGGTAACCTTGCCGACAGCTTTTTACAGAGAGAAGAGTCAATGTCATTCCGTTCGATGTTGATGACTTCAAACAGCAGATGAGTAGTTCAAAAACATTTCCCAGTTACTTTGTGTTCAATGTGTGAACAAAAAGTCTCGCCAGGGGTCAAATGTTGACTCAAACCTTTTCTTTTATGCTTAAAAGTGGTATAGATGCCAATTGGGCCCATTTTTTTGCCCAGGAGTGCATATGCTCTGTCTGCAGGGCACTGAACTCTCCCCAACTGATGGCACTAACATTCAAACTGCCACCAAAGAGGCAGAGCTCACGCATATTTTCTATTCCTATGTTTTTTTTTTTTTTTTTTAAAAACAAATAACTTCACCATGTCTGCATGGTTTACAGCTCCAGTCACTGCCGCACGGTTCACCACCAGGGCTATTTTCGCTAATCAGCAGGTGTACATAATAAAGTGGTCACTGAGGGTATGTACGCGCATGAGCGTTTTAAACAAGAGGAAAGGGAAAGCAAAAATGGAGAGGGAGAACCTCAGACAGGCCTACAGCGCCTGATAAATGCTCAGGTTCGTTAAGTTAATTAGCCACGCATGGGAGAGCTTCACAAAGACCTGACGCAACAGTAAAACATTCAGGGTTTTTTTTTTTTAATGACCCTCCTGGCTACTGAAGGACAAAGCTCCCAGTGTTGTGAAGCACAAGCTCTTCTCAGGGTCAAAAAGACCTCTCTGGAACCACCTCGGGGAAGAATTCCTGCAGCCTTATCTCTAGAGGAGATTCACACAGGTCTTAATGAACTATGCAACATTTCGGAGGGTTGGTGGGGGCGGGGGTGATGGTCGACAGTGGGGGGTGCAGATGGATGGGGGGTAGGTGCACAGTGGCCACAGTGTTCTTCAGCACCAAGGGCAATTAGAAGGGGCTGCTGTTAGCAAGGTAGAGCTAAGCTCCGTTAGCAGGGAAAAGGCTAGGCTTTCAGGGTATTTTGCCCTATAAGGGATGCTCCCATTGCCATTGCTAGAACTGCTAATGTTAATATGACTAATTCTCCCTGCGAGTTTGAGTATATATGTACGAGTGCGCAGACAGAGTGAATTTATTGTGCAAGTTATGCACTGTTCCCAAGTAAATAACCAGGCGTTCTGAGAATTATATCTTTTTCTCTCTTTCTTAAAGCCAAACTTTCCTATTTTAAACTCCAAGTCCCAAAGGCCTTTTCACAATCTTGGCAACAAGGGTCTGATACTTGAATTCGTCTGGTTGTAATCATCCACACATAAGCATGCCTTCCACGGCAGCCATTTTCTTTTGTTCCATGAATAATTCTGTGCCTGTTCATCAGACCCACAGCCAACACTTTCTACAAGTACAAACACAAACCTCACGCTTCCAACAGACACAGACCTCACCCTCCCTATAGACCAAAACTTTGCACATACAGACCACACTCAACTACAGTTTGAGCCAGTTAGATCGTAAGCGAGCAGATGATAATCATTACTGTTCTCTGGAAGCAGTTAGTCTCATTTCCATTGCAATTTAAAGGTAAATGTTTTCATATTAATTTTTTTATCTAATCATTTGATCAATGTAGAAGCTCCCACACCGATTGATGCTCACTAAGGTAAAGCACACTACCTGCTAGCCTCAAGGCTCAATGGGAGGCGACCACGTGACCTGTGAGTAAAGAGGTCATGTGACCTCGGTCAGGTGGGAGAGTCGGACAGCAGCTGTGCTGGAGTCAGGCTCACAAAAAGCTGTTCAGATAAAAGGGGACTATATCAGATTTAAGCCCTGAAAGATGATTAATGCCAGTGGGGGGCATCACTCGCACCCCCTCCCTCCCCCCACCCTTCCACCCCCCTTCCAGACTGTTCTACCCAGGAGACCTGAGAGAGGGTAACAAACCACATTCACTGGGAGGGAGGGAGATAAGTAAGAACAAGGGAAAATCGTTCTCTTCTGAAATAATTACTCCACATAAAAAAGAATAATTTCAGTTAATAAGCCCTGCTATTGCTGCAGTTAACGCTTGCTATTTTAGTTTTTTTTTTTTTTTTTACATTAAATACCAAAGAAAGGACAAGAAAAGAACAATTTGTTCTGTTAGTTGCCCTGGTGACTGAGACATGAAATTAAAATTGAACAATTGAATCTATGGGAAGAGATAGAGAGTGGGAAGTGGGGACGAGGCAAGGAGAGGGGGAGGAGAGAGAGAGAGAGGGAGGGAGGGAGGGAGGGAGGGAGAGAGGCATATGGGGGAGAGAGGAGACGGAGTGATGGATGGAGGGGAGAGGATGAACGAGAGGGGGAGGGAGAGAGGGAGAGAGTGATGGCAGGAGCCGAGTGAGGGGGGGAGATAAAGGGGTGTAGCAGCGTGGAGAGCGTGATGGAATGATGAAGGGAGGGCAGGAGTGAGTTAGAGAGAGAGAAAGAAAGATGAGGGAAAGAGGGGATAGATTGAAGGCAGATGAAAGAAGAGCCCCCATGGTGACAGGAGAGAGAGGGAGGGTAGGGAGGGGAGGAGGTGGGATGGAGAATGGATGAACAGATCACCTCCCCTTCATGTAGGAGAGATAAGAGTTCGCCCTCCCCCAGTGCAGCACTGTCCCTCCCTCTGTCTGCGATAGAGATTCATCATCACACTATAATTACTCTTCATGTATTCGCATATGTATATTGTGTTTACATGTTAATGATTCACAACATTCTGCATTGTGGCATACATACATTGTAATGTGTTTTTGAAAAGCTTTGGCAACATTCATATACTTACACTGTTTGCATATATTCAGTTATGCTGTGCCAGTAACTCCATAAAACCTACATTCCCATATGCGGGTTTGTCAAATGCAGCTGCTGCATGCAAACCTGTGGAACGTTAGGCCTATTTTAAATTCTAGTGGAGATGCCAAGGTTTACCAGAATCCCAAATATGTCCCGCTGAATTACAAGGAAATGCATATAAAATGACGCACAAGTTCTAGATAATTCCCATTTGATATGATGCTGTGGCCATAAAAACATGGCGTCCAAACCATATATGGGTTTGAATATTTCTCTCAATATAAGTGTGATGTAGCCTCAGTGAAGCACTGTAATCTGCAAATACAGAATGTATGTGACACTCTCCTACAATATGGGAAAAAAATACTTTTTCTGACTTTGAACCAACTTAAGGGGATAAGCCATTTTGAACCTGCATTCGGATAAAGGGAGGAATGCGAGAGAGAGATGGACAGATAAAAAGAGAGGGATGACACAGCGGGTATAGCGCACCTTTACTGAAAGCAGGTGTAGAGAGGCGAGTCCGCTCTCCCTCTCTTTGCGAAGGCCTTTGCTCCGGCAGCGTCTGACAGATCATTCATCTACATACTTATTCCCCACTTTGCTTAGTCAAACTGCTCTGCCACACAAAGGGGTTCGACGGGAGCCATTATGGGCTTCAGACGGCGGCGCGCCCACGCATGAGGGCCACAGGCCGCCGAACACCCACGCCGAGCAGACGCTACGCGGTAATTAACCCCGCGCCTCACCTCCCTGATCGCCGCTCAGAGCCGGCCTGATCCCAGGTCGGACACGGCTGTTGAGCGGGTAAAAAAAAAAAACCAGAGAAAGTGCGAGATCAGCAGGATTCCACAGCACCCTTCAGCTATGAGGGGAACACTTGTGGAATTACATCACGTCTACTCGAGTCGGCAATGGCTCGAACACACGCAGGCATGGATGCATAAATACACTGGCTCATACATACACATGCATGCACACACATACACACACTTGCTTTGCGGGAGGTCAGCAATGCCAAGTGCATAAACCACTGATTAGTAACCCGCATTTGGGGTAGCAGGTGAAGCCTAACTGGACTAAGAGCCTGACCAGGCTGCTCATGACTTTACATGACTGTAACCTATAACCTGACAGTAAAGATTAATCAAATGTCTTTCAACTTATTCAGTGCAATAGTTATTCAAGTAGAGGCAATGTCACAGAATCACCACCACAATGCAAACAATTCAAATTCAACTCAAACCGTGAATAATCCGCAACAAATTTGGCAGCGGAGCAAAAGATCCTACAATTAACTAACAAATTTGAAGGCTTCTGTTTGAATTACCAACTTCTGGGTGGTTTGAACTTGACCTTCATACAGGGGAATGGGATTACGAATTCCCTGGTTTCATTAAAATTCTGGCGCCAAACATACAAGTCAAACACCGCCACTCTTTCGAGCTTTTGGAACCAAAGCCTGGGCAGATTATCACCTTCAGGGGCACCAGCTGTAGTTTACAGGGGCTTTGTATCTCTTTCTGCCGATCCATCTCATGTCTCTCGAGCCAAAACCAACGACAAATACCGCCGTATGAAGGGTAACAGCTGAACAATCTCTCCAACGGGAAGTGTTTGCTCTGCTTAGCGAACGCGACGGTTTTCAATTCTGCTCCGCATTTTTTCCTTCTTCTTCTTCTGTTTCTCATCTGGGGGCTAAGTCCATTCGGGTGCTCATAACACAGAAGATGGGCGTGGGTTCTGGGCGTAAAACCAACCTCTAATTCCCAATTTCAAACATTTCTAATTTTGTTTGCATATTCATTTATAATCTTTTCAGTACTGAATTTGGGAAACCAGACGTTCCTTCGCTTTCCGTTCGAACAGACGGCCTGCGAAAACTGATGTCGATTCCAAAAATATCCAAATGGGCTTTCTGTGTGAGTGCGTTTGTGTGTTAGGGTGTGCATGTGTGTGTGTGTGTGTGTGTGTGCACACGTGTGAGCTGTGGACAGGCACTATGCCCAAGGCTGCAGTGAATCACTGGCTCTTGATGCACACAGAGAGACAAAGAGTGAGTGAATTAACAGGCAGCTTGAATTGTTGTCCTGAAAAATCTGTCAAGTTTTCCTTCCAGCCAAAAACCACAGCAAGTAGACAAATGAGAGATACAGAGAGAGAGAGAGAGAGAGAGAGAGAGAGAGAGAGAGAGAGAGAGAGAGATTGGCGGTAGAGAGGTGAGGAAAGCAGTTTGCTGAATGAAAGCAAGGCAGTGTGTCATGGTGTGAGTAGTACTGATAATCAAGGCCTTTAACGCAGTGTGATTAGGGTGAAGGAATCAAGGTCAGATGACCCTTGTCAGGGTCCCATGTACATTTATGATACAAACATGCACAAATTAGCCAACATAACTGCATCAGCTAAACATGACCTTAGACCAGATACACATATGCATGATTTTGCTTAGATTACTGCATCAGCTGAACATATCTTTAAAGCAGTCACACATATCTGTATAAAAAAAGAACACACAATGATGTCCATCCAGTTAAGCATGTACTGACACACACGTGCATACACACATCCATAAACACATGCAGACACACTGACGTACGTGTTCACAGACTCAGAAGCCCACATGCGGTAGGTGGGTGATATTTTGACTCCCCTGCCTAACAATGAAATTACCCAGTGAGCCGCACACTTAACGCGATTGAACCAGGCAGGAGAGGTTAAACGTCGGCACTAACAAGAGAAACGTTGACGTTAATGACAGAATTAATCACCGCGTTTATTCAATAGAGAACGCCGGGGGTTCGGGTCGGCATATGGGACTCAGCGCTAATGGCTACGGTACCGCACGCCTGGGGGAAACACAACATATGTCAGAGTGACGGGTGCACTGTTAAGGTGCAAGTGATGTCACCAAAGAGCCATTATCAGCTCCGCCCCGCATCTCTTCAAAACTTGCTCTCCTCCGTTCTGTACCTCACAGTATTGACTCAATGGCAGGAGGCCTCGGTGGTCCTCCACTCCAAGCTGATAAACCATGAATGTTTGCTCAGTTTCCACCTTATACTGCATAGTCTGTTGTCGGAACAATCACCGAAGATTAAAAACGGTAAGAATTAACGACTTAAGTGCTCAATTTATTGTCAGAGAGGATAACAGGAGCTTTCGTGATACTTGTGTGTGTCTGTTCATGAGTGTGAGAGTGCACGCGTGTATGTGCGTGTATGAGTGCGTGCGTCGGTGAGGGTGTGTGTGTGTATGTGTTCACGTTTTTGTTACCTATTGGGGAGTTTTTCCAATATAAACACTGACCTTAGCCTGACCAGTAGTCCTTTTGGGGACCAAAGCCTGGTCCTAATACGGTAAACATTATTTCTGAGGCCATGGTTGAGATTCAGGGTCAGATGTGAATTCAGGTTCGGTTAAGGTTAAGGTTAGGCATGATTCGGTCAAGGTTAGGGTTAGGGTTAAGGTTCAGCTGTCCAGAATGAATAGAAGTCTACGTTGTAAAAAGCTACGCAAACTTGCGTGTGTATGCCTGTGTGTCTGTGTGTGCGTGTGTGTGTGTGTGTGTGTGTGTGCGTGCGTGTGTGTTTGTGTGTTTGTGTGTGTTTTACGAGGTGACCGGGATCCCAGTGACAGGAGGCTCGCGGTACAGTCCCCAGCATTGGGGGAGGGGAGGTGTTTTTTTGGAGACAGGCCGTACTGCACACTGACGAAGATGAGGAGCCGGGCTGGTTGAACAATGGGCCAGTATGCAGCAGTCCTCAGTCCCATCCTCCGGAGCGCAAACAGCGGGCAGAGACACGGCCCTTTGTGAGTCCATAACCAGCAGCTCTCCGGCAGCTGGCCCCACATCTGGACTCACAAACACAATGTGTCTGTGAAAAACCCTGGAACAAAAAAACCGCCACGGAACAGAACCGCCCAGCCTCTCCAAGCGTCCCTTCGCCCTGCTCTCCGTCACTTCAGCATCACGGGCGATTTGACAGGCCCGTTTGTGAGCGTCTCTCGCTCGCTGCACGCAATTTGACAGAAAATCTTTAAAGTATACGACAGAGGAGAGGAGAGAAGATACAAGCGAGGGGCTATCAGTATCTCTCAATCGCCGTCTCTCACTTCTCGCCCTACTGTCTCTGCCTGCCAGTCCTCAGAGCTACAGCGATAGCGGGGAGATGGTGGATGGTGACGGGATGGGGACACTTCACAGGGAGCTGGGGGTTAGGGGGGTCAGGAGGGGGAGTGAAGCCTAATGGGGGAGGAGGAGGGGAGAGGCCCACATAGAGACCCTGAGAGTGCCGCATGACGCATTCCAGGTGCTAACAGGCTTGTGAGAGCTCCTCTTAAGCTCTAAAGACCAAGAGTACCTGCTGCTAATGGCACAGAGTGTGGAGTGACTAACACCAGCCAGCACTGAGATACACAGCACTGACGCACAGCTGTTTGTGTGCGCGTGTGAGTGCGTGTCCGTGTTTGTGGAGGTGTGAGTGAGCACGCGTAAAAGCCTTACCCCTATAACAACACAAAGAAAAAGAAAACCTGAAGGCTTACATGCATTACAGGTGTTAGAGGCAAAAAGGCCAAGGATATTCTCTGGGAATGCAGTCCATACTAAATTGCAAGCAATGATTACCCACAAGCCATTCTAGCTAGCTGATCTCACAGAGGCATTAGCTATGCTATACGATATGCTCATCATAATCACCCTCAAAGCACAATAACCTGCTAACCATGCTAACCTGCAAATTACAGTAACCCATTAACCAAAGTCACCCACTAACCATACAAACCTGCTAATCACAGTAACCCATTAACAATGCTAACCAGCTAAGCAGTCACCAAATAACTATGTAAACCTGCTAATCAGCCACCCACCAACTACAGAAGCCTGCAAACTGTTCGAAGCCTCAACAAATAACTATACTTATCAGATAATTATGCGGTCCATCCCTTCTAACCATCATAGCATGTTAGCGTTGCAACCTCAGCAGCTTGGCTTTATCATCAGAGAACAATAAAGTGGTACAATAAGAAAGTGCCACCACTCCACCAAGCCAAATTGCACAGTCTCTTCATTCCTGATTCTATTTACATAACACACAGACACACACACACACACACACACAGCAGAAGGCTTTACATGGCCCCATGATTCACCGACCAACCACACACGTAGCAATGCTTTTGTTCTCTGAAAACCGCATTTGGAAAGAAGCCCAATTCCCATAGCTTAAAAAAAAACCTTTGCAATTACGATGCAGAGAAACCTTCCACCTGCTTCTAGAAAGACCCCCCCACCCAATACAGCATTGGCCTGCTTTGAGAACCCCCTGCTACCTTTGATAGTTTCCACCCCCCCCCCCCCCCCCCCCACACGGCCAAAGCACAAAGCACTGGGGGACCCAAAAAAAAGTTCCTCCAAATTTTACAGCTGATCCAAAACAAATGGCTTTTCGGAGGAATAGGCAGCAGGGGTAAATGGGGTGTGTGTGCGCCTCACCATATTGCTGTATTACCACCAATTTCCCATTAAACAAACCAGTTGGCTGTGCCCAGGGACCCCAATAATGTTGGTAATGAGAGGGGCACGACAAAAAAAAAAAAAAACAATAACTCAATCCAAACACCGGAAAAGTAAGCCAAAGACGCATTAAAGTGGGAAAGATAATAAAATAAAATAACTCTTGCCAAAAAAGAGGGATGATCATAAAGAAAATTGCAGGGCCCTAATTTGTTCATTGCCCTTAATAAGCAGGAGAACCTCACTCATCCAATTCAATTACAGTCTCCTGCTGCTCTCCTGAGAGCCAATTACCACAGAAAGCAGCCACTACCTGCCCCGGCTACACTCCTCCCTCGAGCTTTTCACATTTACTTCAGTCACTTACACTTTACATACAGTATATCCGGCTTAAAGAAGATTACTTAACAAATTTATGTAGACTGGTTGTTCACAGCATCATTAAGTATATGGAACGAGTGTCAAATAGCAGTACAAGTCACATAGTATCATAAATGATTGCACGCCTCCTAAGCACTTCAATTTTTAAAAGTTTAAAAGGATGATTAATGTTTTTGAGAGCACATTTGCATGGCACAGCAATGAACTGTGGGTGTTGTTTTCACTCTCTCTGATTGGCTTGCAATGATTCCGTAGGGTGGAGAAGCATCATTGGCCTCGGCGCAATTTTGACCCATAAGCACAACTCCGATTGCTTTTGGATGTCTCGGGTGTCACGAGGTCAAATCTCATAATGATTCTGCATCACGATGCACAGAGACATCAGTGACCACGAGCGATGACCAATGATTGGTTTGTTGATCGAGAGTCCACAGTTTAGAGGGCCACTTGTGTTTATACTCTCTCTCTTATACCCCAGAGCAGTGTGTAACCGTACTTTTAGTCAAATACATACGTAAATATATTATATATATAAAGCACAGCTGCTGTCTGTGTACATTATTTGACACTGAAGTTCCTCTGCACATGTAAAATCTACTTGTGACTCTAATTCAAGAGTTTTTTTCCAACCAAGTGATGAATTTATGTCACTATAGTCAGGACGGTTGACGCTCGCAAAGCCATTCAGTCTAATTTATCTCTGTTATTATGATATGCACTTGAAACATTCTGTGCTCAATGTTCCAATGATGAGAAGAGATGCTTTTTTTACTGTTGTAAGCACAATCTACCAATGTGTGCACACATAGTAATTACACGGTGTCTACCTCAGTAGTTACAATGTAATTACCCAGCTGTAAAGGCAATTTAATGTAAAGTGAGACCATTTCCTGTTTCTACCACTCTTTCCCTCCGCTCCTCTCCCGGCCGCTAACACATACAGTATAAACACGAACACAAATACCCTGTATATGGGGGCAAACACAGCTATCACCTGTCCTTTACACACACACACACACGCGCGCCCTTTCAAATACATAAACACATACATCGATGAGCCAAAACATTAAAATCACTCTCAGATGAAGAAAATGACATTAGGCGTTTTTTAGACCAAACAGTTCTAGGGACTGCCTAAGAGAAACTACCCAGGAACGGTGCACCTGTGAGGGCTTTTTTTTTTCCCCAGTTTTCTTTCGCGCTGCCAATAGAAACCCCCTGACGTGACGTAAGCCAAAGTCAGTTCTGCATGAGATACGAAGTAACTTTTGCAGGACATACAACAACAAAAACCTTTATTATGTCACTGCAGTAACGTTACTGCCTACAACAAGGACAAGATGGAGGACCCCATCATTGGAGCCATGTGCTTGTTTTAGGACGTGGGTATCATAATTATCACCGACTTTGAAAGAAGACAAGCAAATTTGGACCATGTGGCTGAAAGAGTAAGAAGCAGGAGAGCTATGAGAGTTAGCAGTACTTCACATCATCAAGGCTGAAGGAAGAACGCAAAGGAGACACTATCTCCTGTGTTATAAAAGACTAATTAATAGAGACAACACGTTTTGAATTTGGTGCAGTACAGATGGAGATCACAGCAGGCAGCCACAAAATGGGCTGGCTCTTGAGTTTGACCAATGCACATACACTTACATCACTCATAGTTCCTCTGGTGTTGGGAAAGTACCTACCCTATAGTTGGAGCCAAAGAAGTAAAGAAGTCCCTCTTAACAGAGGTCTCAGAACCAGGATTGTTCACAGTTCCTGTGGTACAAATACAATAAAGTGAGAGGTTCTTAGAACTAAGATCTAAGAACTGTGAAATGGTTCCTCCAGTCCAAAAATGCCTATTAATTATCTTGTAACAACAGCGCATGTTGTGGTCTGCAAAAAACCTTAGATGGTAAATGAACAGTCAGTTCTTATAGTTCACATATTGGAGAAAAGGGACCTGACTGACCATGGGACCAAATGGGACCAAATCTTTATGGCCAGATAGGTGGGTCAGAGCATGTCCGAAGCAGCAAGGCGTCTGGAGCGCTCCTAGTCAGCAGTAGTGAGTACCTACAAAAAGCGGTCTGAGAAGGGTCAAACCATGAACCAGTGACAGACTCTTCATCGATGCACAAGGGCAACTAGGGTTATCCCGTCTAGAAGGGCTACCGTGGCCCAAGTCACAGACAATTTTAATGATACTTATGAGGAATATGTCACAAGACTCAACGCATAGCACCTTACTGTGTAAAACGCTTTTTAGCTGCAGACCACTCGGAGTGACCATTCTAACCCCAGTCCATTATCGAAAGCATCTACAATGGGCATGTGAGCATCAGTACTGGACCTTGGAGGAAGTGAAGGTCACCTGGTCCAGTGAGTACTGTTTTCTTTCATGTCAAGTACGTCGGCCTTGAACGTGTGCACCATTTACCTCGGAAAAGATGACACGAGAATGCACTGTTGGAAAAAGACAAGCTGGTGGAGGGAGTGTGATGCTCTGGGAAACCCCACGGTCCGGGAACTCAAGAGGACGTCACATTGACAGAGCTGATTTGGTGGCACAAGTGGGACCAACATAACATTAGATATGCAGATTTCATGTTGTGGCTGATTGGTCAACAAAGTCAGAAATACAGGCGGTTATAAAGGCGCAATGACGGGAATGATAACTAATGATAACTAGGGCAAACATTCAGGCACGTAATAGAATTTAGACAGTCTTTTAAAAGTTAATAAATAAAACTGTGGAGAGTTAGATTAAAAGCTCCACTGTGGACAGTTTGATTAGCCGTCTCCCTTCTCCCCAGTTTTAAAACCTAATTAATAGTCTCCATTTCACCCCATGGGACCACAGAGTGCAAATGCAGGGGTAATAAGGTAAAACGAGCGCTGGAATGATCGCGAGCGCTAATTGGAATCTGATTTGCCGGGTTAATAAAATAATAATTAGACAGAAAGCGTCTGGCCGGGGTTTAACTGGCAGGCAGGCTGGGCTTATGTTTATGTATAAATACCTCAGACCTAGGGACACTGGGCTAAATGGATTGCCGCGGAGTTGCTGCTATACTTCTCGATTTCTCTTCTCCCACCGGAGTGAAGCTATGATTTGCGCTAATTAGCCAGGCTCAGCGTCAGGACGTGGATGGGAGAGGACCGCCGACAAAGACAGACCAGCCCAGCATAAAGGACACCTCGAAGTGGGAGGCTGTCATTCTTACTGCTAATCCAGTGTTTTATTTATTTTTATTTTTTACTTTATTTTTATTTGTGGCTTCTGAGGCCCGCTGTGAAACTTAACATCCCCCGTTCTTTGTATAGCGTTCAGTATTTTATCACTGTTAATATATATGAAGACTCACAATCAACTGAATTTTGAAACCGTACATCTAGCCACCTTCTGCAGTTTAAACTGACTCATACTCGTCAATAACAGATGCATGTCAGCATTATCAGGGCCGCACTCCTGGCAGTAGACGTTTATTTTATGTCATGATATTTTCCCTGCATGGGGGCTGCCCGTGTGTGCATTATCCTGGCGTAAACTCGGCCCCGTGCTCACTCACACGCTCTGTTACGCCGCTTTATCGCTGCATCAGAGCCGCAGCCAATCAATTTCAGCGTAGGAGCAGATGGGAGGAGAACCACAGGGCACAGGGGCAGTGAGTTCCTCGCGGAGATGTGCACTCCCACGCGCGCGAAGTTTAGCGCTAAGGGCGCGCGCGGAGTTTAGCAGTGCGGGCACGCACCTCCCCCTTGTCTGCTCTCGGCAGACGGCTGCAGTCATTCAGAAACTCAATTTTCTGACTCTGCCAAAGAGCCTGCCAGCTTCAGTCCAATCCCCACACACAAAATCACCACCAATAATCACTAAAATACACCCTCTAGAAGCCAAAAGAATAGGAATGACACCAATGAGAACAGACTACACTGAGCAAGTGTGCGATTCATCAACCATGCGTCCTTAGTTCTGACAAACAAACGATTAACAAACTGTTCACAACTTTCATAAAAGGGAGGACCAGTCTGACTGGAGCAAAACACTAACAAATGAAATGCACGACTCTGGAGAATACGCATAAACTCAGAAAAAAGGCTGGTCAGATCAAGTTCAGATAAAAGCAGTTTATTCCAGAGGGTAAATCATACATTTGATACCAGATGACTCTCAAACTCGCTCACGGGACGAAACTAGACACTTAATTTTCAAATTACAACCCCGCACACAACCTGTCCTAGGCATAATGAGTCAGACCGTCATTCGGGTTAGACTGGATCAGCTCATCAAGGAGTCTGACCTCGGTGCGACCTCCCCGTGACCCCAATGTGACATCATTCACCTGCTGAGAGACAGGAACAGTTACGCTAAAAACAGGAGGAGGGAGAGAGGTCATTGTGTGCAGCCAAGGTCAGGAGCAGGTCATTACCCAGAAACCTTCAATCTGAAGATGTTTCTCTCCCATTAGCCTCCTCGCTGAGAGGAATCTGATTTGCCACAGACTCACGAGCACTCGAGCTCTCCCTCAGGACACACTCAGGGCAGTTTTACCCTCTTTCCTGCGCTATATAGCCTACGCCTGAGTCACTTTTCTCAGCTGACGCGATTTGTCAAAGGGAATTGGTTTCTTCTCAGAAGGAAGGCAGGCTTATTGCTCTAAACTGCTCTGTTGTTGGGCTGATAGAAAGACAGGCCATGCCAGGATATGATTCCCAAACCCAAAGCTGTCTTCCATGGCCAGTGTGGGCGCCTGCATCAGGGGTAGCCGAGCAATGCCAGCAGAGTGCATCCGGGTGCCTGCTGTGTGACGTTACAGTCAGAATGCGAGCAGTGCTAGCGTGCCCCACCCGGGAATGTGCAAATATGATGGGGTATTTCAATATTGCAGGTGTGAGGGGTGATATCAAATATGGACTACAACTCCCATAATTCCAAGCATGCGTGACCGATGACAAGCCTTCCCCCATTTGCAATGGCACGTAACTTTCACTTCAGCTTAGATGAAACGTAAATAAACCCAAACAAGCATGAAATACTCAGATCCCCAGCCACAAGATTGCTGATATCTGGCCTGGAAATAAAATGCAGCAGAGTGACGGACAGAAAGAATGGACCAAGAAAATTATGAAAAGGCACATCAACGCAAAAAGAAGTATCCATGTATTACATTTCTTTGAGAAACATTAAATAGTTTAGGCGTTCGAGCCTGGAATAGAAGCATGACAGATGGAGAGGCTCACGGACGGACAAGTGGAAGGACAACATTCATTCCTGTATCCCCATCCACCTCCTAGAAGGGAATAATAAACTTGGCAAGCCAAAAATATTCAACCTTAAATTTTATAAGAGGTCAGATTGTTCTACTCTAGAGTCCTACTACAGCATCACCTCTGCCCCTTAAAACCACTGTTTACCGTCTCTGCACTTCCCCCTACCTTCCTCCTCTCTTCTCTTTGTTAATTTCCTCTTCCTGGGGCCAGATTTGGTGCCAGTAACAGAAGAATAAATTGAAAAGTGCAGCCAGGCAAAGTGCATTTCATGCACCGCTACCGTCAGTGGCAGAGGGGGGGAGGGGGGTAACAAAGTGCTCGGCTAATTAGTTTACAGTGTTTAATCAGCTACGCACGGCTGTGTGATCCCCTCCTGTGTGAATACACACAATCGTAAATACACACACACACACACACACACACACACACATTGATACAAGTGTAAACCCAAGCACTCACACGCAAAAGCCGAGAGCACAAATTCGTCATTGATCTCTAAAATTATTCTCTTCCAGATGAACGAGTTCATTTGCTTGTTTGTGACTTCATCTGAGCAAGCTTTTGTTGTTTTTGTTTATTTTTTTTTAAATTGCATTTGCTTTATTCAGACAATGTGCAAACAATGTAAAATGGGCAGTGTGCAAATACAGTCAAAATATACTCATATTCAGGAAATATTACCTTCCTTGATATTTACTCCTAAATAAAAAAACAGCTCTATATTGGCTAAAATTGCAGCGTCCACCTATGTTAGCGGCACTGTGTTTTGACCTCTTTATCGCCAGCTGAAAAATAACCTCATAACTCTTCAGTGCATCAGATCTTCAAGTGCTTTGAAAACACACCTTTTGCTCTCCTGAAAGTTGTTTTTAATTATCACTCGGTGTAAAGCACAGTAAATAAGCAAAAAAAAAAAAAAAAGAAAAGAAAACAGTCTCATCTTCTGCAGACAGGAAGGCTACTTCACTGCCTTTCAGTTGAAAACCTTTCCCCAAACTTCAGCACACCACACACACACAAACACAACCAAACACATACTCACAATTAGGTGCACAAATCTTAAGCTGCTTTCACACCGGACACGAAACAAATTTTTTGCACGACAGATTACATTCAAAGTCAATGCAAAGACGCAAATTCGCGCATTGACTTTGAATGTAATCGGTCTGCGAAAAATTTGTTTCGCGTCCGGTGTGAAAGCCACTTTAATCCCATCTACACACAGATACACGAACACATGTTGCAATTTTTTCATTTTTTCTCTTCAATGCACAACACACATACACACAAACACACACACACATAACATGCGCATTACACGCGCGCACACACCACACACACACACACACACACGCGTGCACATGCGCACACACACACACACACACACACAAACACAAACACAGGTATCACACCCTAACTGCAGTGTGGCAGTGGTGCCAGGAAAAATCTAAACTCCCTGTGGAGTATTTAAAGGGATGGAGAGGCTGCTGGGGAGTTCATGTGAGTCAGACTGTTGCAGATAAGACCACCACACACACACACACACACACACACACACACACACGCACGCACACATGCGTGCGCACGCACACACACACACACGCGCACACACAGACCCCCAGCCAGGACACACCAAGGTTACGTGGTAGTTTATGGACACCAGTCAATTAATATCCCACCGTCCCACTCTCTCATTCTTCCTCTCTCTCTCTCGCTCTCTCTCTCTCTCTCTCTCTGTGTGTGTTTGTGTTTAAACTCTCCTCCTCACAGAATCCTCATTCACAGACAGGGTCATTATCTCATCCTCCCCAGGGAACTCACTGCAGGGGGCTGACAGGTGAGGGCTCCAGCAGTACTTACAATACCAAGACAACCACACACCCTTTCCAAACCCCCACCCCCACCCTCTCAAAGATGGAGAGGAGTGTGTGGTACTCCATCAGGCCAGTGAGTATGAGATGCCCCATCAGGAGTGAGAGTGTGTGGCGCTCTATCATACCGTGAGTGTGTGGTACTCCATAAGGCGTGCGAGTGTGTGGCGCTCCATCAGGAGTGTGAGTGTCTGGTGCTAGTGTGAGTGTGTGGTACTCTATCAGGAGTGTGACTGTGCGGTACTCCATCAGGCCTGTGAGTGTGTGGTGCTCCATCAGGCCTGTGAGTGTGTGGTGCTCCATCAGGCCTGTGAGTGTGTGGTACTCCATCAGGAGTGTGAGTGTGCGGTACTCCATCAGGCCTGTGAGTGTGTGGTGCTCCATCAGGAGTGTGAGTGTGTTATGCTCCATCAGGCCTGTGAGTGTGAGGTACTCCATCAGGTCTGTGAGTGTGCGGTACTCCATCAGGCCAGCGAGTGTGTGGTACTCCATCAGGAGTGTGAGTGTGTGGTACTCCATCAGGCCTGTGAGTGCGTGGAAGTCCATCAGGCCTGTGAGTGTGTGGTACTCCATCAGGAGTGTGAGTGTGTGGTACTCCATCAGGCCAGTGAGTGTGTGGTGCTCCATCAGGAGTGTGAGTGTGTGGTACTCCATCAGGCCCGTGAGTGTGTGGTACTCCATCAGGCCTGTGAGTGTGTGGTGCTCCATCAGGTCTGTGAGTGTGTGGTACTCCATCAGGAGTGTGAGTGTGTGTTACTCCATCAGGCCTGTGAGTGTGTGGTACTCCATCAGGAGTGTGAGTGTGCGGTACTCCATCAGGAGTGTGAGCGTGTGGTACTCCATCAGGCCTGTGAGTGTGTGGTACTCCATCAGGAGTGTGAGTGTGTGGTACTCCAGCAGGAGTGTGAGTGTGTGGTACTCCATCAGGAGTGTGAGTGTGTGGTACTCCATCAGGAGTGTGAGTGTGTGGTACTCCATCAGGAGTGTGAGTGTGTGGTACTCCAGCAGGAGTGTGAGTGTGTGGTACTCCATCAGGAGTGTGAGTGTGTGGTACTCCATCAGGCCTGTGAGTGTGTGTTACTCCATCAGGCCTGTGAATGTGTGGTACTCCATCAGGAGTGTGAGTGTGCGGTACTCCATCAGGAGTGTGAGCGTGTGGTACTCCATCAGGAGTGTGAGTGTGTGGTACTCCATCAGGCCTGTGAGTGTGCGGTACTCCATCAGGAGTGTGAGTGTGTGGTACTCCAGCAGGAGTGTGAGTGTGCGGTACTCCATCAGGAGTGTGAGCGTGTGGTACTCTCTCAGGACTGTGAATGTGTGGTACTCCATCAGGAGTGTGAGCGTGTGGTACTCCATCAGGCCTGTGAGTGTGTGGTACTCCATCAGGACTGTTAGTGTGCGGTTCTCCCTCAGCACTGTGAATGTGTGGTACTCCATCAGGCCTGTGAGTGTGTGGTACTCCATCAGGCCCGTGAGTGTGTGAGGTACTCCATCAGGCCTGTGAGTGTGTGGTACTCCATCAGGACTGTTAGTGTGCGGTTCTCCCTCAGCACTGTGAATGTGTGGTACTCCATCAGGAGTTTGAGTGTGTGGTACTCCATCAGGCCTGTGAGTGTGTGGTTCTCCATCAGGCCTGTGAGTGTGTGGTACTCCATCAGGAGTGTGATTGTGTGGTACTCCATCAGGCCAGTGAGTGTGTGGTGCTCCATCAGGCCAGTGAGTGTGTGTGCTCCATCACTCCATCAGGCCTGTGAGTGTGTGGTTCTCCATCAGGCCTGTGAGTGTGTGGTCCACTCCATCAGGCCCCAGTGTGTGTGTGTGGTACTCCATCAGGGTGGAGTGTGAGTGTGTGGTACTCCATCAGGAGTGTGTGAGTGTGAGGTGTGTGGTACTCCATCAGGCCTGTACTCCATCAGGAGTGTGTGCTCCTCCATCAGGCCTGTGAGTGTGTACTCCATCAGTACTCCATCAGGAGTGTTAGTGTGGTACTCCATCAGGCCTGTGAGTGTGTGGTACTCCATCAGGCCTGTGAGTGTGTGGTACTCCATCAGGCCTGTGAGTGTGTGTGGTACTCCATCAGGCCTGTGTGGTGTCAGGCCTGTGGTGTGTGGTACTCCATCAGGCCTGTGAGTGTGTGGTACTCCAGCAGGAGTGTGTGGTACTCCATCAGGCCCGTGTCTGTGTGCGGTACTCCCATCAGTACTCCATCAGGCCTGTGTGTGTGGTACTCCATCAGGACTGTTGAGTGTGTGGTTCTCCATGTGTGTGGTGCTCCATCACTCCATCAGGAGTGTGTGGTTCTCCATCAGGTGTGTGTGGTACTCCATCAGGAGTGTGAGTGTGTGGTACTCCATCAGGAGTGTGAGTGTGTGGTACTCCATCAGGCCTGGAGTGTGTGGTACTCCATCAGGCCTGTGTGTGTGGTACTCCATCAGGCCTGTGAGTGTGTGGTACTCCATCAGGAGTGTGAGTGTGTGGTACTCCATCAGGCCTGTGAGTGTGTGGTACTCCATCAGGAGTGTGAGTGTGTGGTACTCCCATCAGAGTGTGGTACTCCATCAGGCCTGTGAGTGTGTACTCTCCATCAGGCCTGTGAGTGTGTGGTACTCCATCAGGAGTGTGAGTGTGTGGTACTCCATCAGGCCTGTGAGTGTGGTACTCCATCAGGTGTGTGTGTGAGTACTCCATCAGGTGTGTGTGGTACTCCATCAGGAGTGTGAGGTGTGTGTGGTACTCCATCAGGAGTGTGAGTGTGTGGTACTCCATCAGGACTGTGAGTGTGTGGTACTCCATCAGGCCTGTGGTGTGTGGTACTCCATCAGGTACTCCATCAGGAGTGTGAATGTGTGGTACTCCATCAGGAGTGTGAGTGTGTGGTACTCCATCAGGAGTGTGGTGTGTGGTACTCCATCAGGAGTGTGAGTGTGTGGTACTCCATGGCCTGTGTGTGTGGTACTCCATCAGGCCAGTGTGAGTGTGTGGTACTCCATCAGGCCTCAGGACTGTGATGTGTGGTACTCCAGCAGGAGTGTGAGTGTGTGGTACTCCATCAGGAGTGTGGTACTCCATCAGGAGTGTGAGCGTGTGGTACTCTCTCAGGTGTGTGTACTCCAATGTGTGGTACTCCATCAGGAGTGTGTGTGGCGTGTCAGGGTACTCCATCAGGCCTGTGAGTGTGTGGTACTCCATCAGGACTGTTAGTGTGCGGTTCTCCCTCAGCACTGTGAATGTGTGGTACTCCATCAGGCCTGTGAGTGTGTGGTACTCCATCAGGCCCGTGAGTGTGAGGTACTCCATCAGGCCTGTGAGTGTGTGGTACTCCATCAGGACTGTTAGTGTGCGGTTCTCCCTCAGCACTGTGAATGTGTGGTACTCCATCAGGAGTTTGAGTGTGTGGTACTCCATCAGGCCTGTGAGTGTGTGGTTCTCCATCAGGCCTGTGAGTGTGTGGTACTCCATCAGGAGTGTGATTGTGTGGTACTCCATCAGGCCAGTGAGTGTGTGGTGCTCCATCAGGAGTGTGAGTGTGTGGTACTCCATCAGGCCTGTGAGTGTGTGGTTCTCCATCAGGCCTGTGAGTGTGTGGTACTCCATCAGGCCCATGAGTGTGTGGTACTCCATCAGGAGTGTGAGTGTGTGGTACTCCATCAGGAGTGTGAGTGTGTGGTACTCCATCAGGCCTGTGAGTGTGTGCTACTCCATCAGGCCTGTGAGTGTGCAGTACTCCATCAGGAGTGTTAGTGTGGTACTCCATCAGGCCTGTGAGTGTGTGAGATACTCCATCAGGAGCGTGAGTGTGTGGTACTCCATCAGGCCTGTGAGTGTGTGGTACTCTATCAGGACTGTGAGTGTGTGGTACTCCATCAGGCCTGTGAGTGTGTGTTACTCCATCAGGCCTGTGAATGTGTGGTACTCCATCAGGCCTGTGAGTGTGCGGTACTCCATCAGGAGTGTGAGTGTGTGGTACTCCAGCAGGAGTGTGAGTGTGCGGTACTCCATCAGGAATGTGAGTGTGTGGTACTCCATCAGGAGTGTGAGTGTGTGGTACTCCAGCAGGAGTGTGAGTGTGTGGTACTCCATCAGGAGTGTGAGTGTGTGGTACTCCATCAGGCCTGTGAGTGTGTGTTACTCCATCAGGCCAGTGAATGTGTGGTACTCCATCAGGAGTGTGAGTGTGCGGTACTCCATCAGGAGTGTGAGCGTGTGGTACTCCATCAGGAGTGTGAGTGTGTGGTGCTCCATCAGGAGTGTGAGTGTGTGGTACTCCATCAGGAGTGTGAGTGTGTGGTACTCCATCAGGCCTGTGAGTGTGCGGTACTCCATCAGGAGTGTGAGCGTGTGGTACTCTCTCAGGACTGTGAATGTGTGGTACTCCATCAGGCCTGTGAGTGTGTGGTACTCCATCAGGCCCGTGAGTGTGAGGTACTCCATCAGGCCTGTGAGTGTGAGGCACTCCATCAGGCCTGTGAGTGTGAGGCACTCCATCAGGCCTGTGAGTGTGTGGTACTCCATCAGGCCTGTGAGTGTGTGGTACTCCATCAGGAGTGTGAGTGTGTGGTACTCCATCAGGAGTGTGAGTGTGTGGTACTCCATCAGGCCTGTGAGTGTGTGGTACTCCATCAGAAGTGTGATTGTGTGGTACTCCATCAGGAGTGTGAGCGTGTGGTACTCCATTAGGCCTGTGAGTGCGTGGTAGTCCATCAGGCCTGTGAGTGTGTGGTACTCCATCAGGAGTGTGTGGGCCACGGAGGAGAGGCTGAAGGACAGGTGGGGTGGGCGTGTGTATGGGGGGGGGGGCTGGATTGGGAGGTGTAGGAATGAGAGGTGCAGGGGGCACAGAGAGATAAGGCCGTCTGAAAATAAAGCCCTTTTTTCTCTTATTTATTTCTTTCTTTTTTCTTCTCCACCAGTGTGTGTGGGCTTCAAGGAGCCACAGTGTCCGATAAAGCCTCCTATTTCTGCGCTATGGCAGCGAGCGGAGAAAACAGGAGAACAACGGACTGAAAGAGAAGAAAAGCTTTGCCTCGCCTTGGAATATTTGTTTTTCTAGGAAATTACTGGAGAAAAAGAGATTGTTATTGTGGTGCGGTAAATGAACCATGTGTAAACATTTTATAAACTCAGCGTAATTTCCTTGAGCACATAAGACTACTGTTGCAGCAGAGAGAAGAACATTTGAAGTTTATGATTCTTCATGTTCGAGTGCTTGTGCGGACGCATAAGTTTGTGTAAGCACACGATTATGAATTTTTGTGGCAGAAGGAGAATGCTTGTTTCTGCGTGCATGTAAATGAGTGTGAGTGTGTGTGTGTGTGTGTGTGTGTGTGAAAGCGCACATGAGCGTATATATCTGTTCGCGTTTGCAGATGATTTTGAATTTTTGTGGCAAACAAAGAATATCCAT
The DNA here is from genome assembly GCA_029692085.1 of Gymnothorax javanicus. Classification (NCBI taxonomy): domain Eukaryota; kingdom Metazoa; phylum Chordata; class Actinopteri; order Anguilliformes; family Muraenidae; genus Gymnothorax; species Gymnothorax javanicus. The sequence continues at coordinate 18,895,750 of CM056194.1, forward strand.
GTGTGTGCGCGTCAAAGGGTGTTCCTGTAACTGATTTTACACCGCTGTCACAATTTGTCCTCGGGGCAGTCTTTAGAACCGACCCCACCCTGCCCTGTTTGCAGCGGCAAAGACTTCTTTGCCAGTGTAGACCCATTCAGATACAATGACTGATGGTGTAAGAACATAACCCATCATTAATCACGTGTCCTGGGTCCTGAAACACAGCACACATACACACGTCTCTTAGGCACCCTCCCCCCCTTCACACACACACACACACACACACACGCACACCACACACACGTGTATACACACACACACACACACACACACACACACACACACACACACGCCTTCCTGAGCAGTCAGAGTTGAACAAATACCCTCCCCGCTAGCCCACCATTCCATTAGACGAGAGAGAGCCCAGAAATGGTGACGTGTTTGCAAGAGTTTTGCAGTATATTACTGGTGTGTAGCTGTTGCTTTTATCCAAAGCAACTTACATTTTATTGGAGCTCAGTGGGGTTGAGGGCCAAGCCAAAGGACCCAGTTCACTACATTGGGACTTGGAACCAACAACCTTCCACATTCCAAGCACCTCAGGCAAATAGGCTTCAGTCTGTGTGGGGACTATGCGTGAGGGGAGGGGGGGTGTCCGTCTCACAAATTCCCGTTGCCCCTCCTACCGTAGCACCTGTCTATATCTTCACGTTTTTAGCAACTCCAGCTCCTGCTGCCATACCATCGACCAAATACATCAGCCGTATTCGGCCACTGTCCGTTTTTTTGGGTATATTTAAAAATGCAAAGGCACAACACATTGAAACACTCTGTAATCCACATTCTTTTCTTCTCTATAGAAACAACAGAGCCAGCAGTGTAACCCCGTGGCACATTCCACAAGCACTTCTATCCAGTCACAGGACATTCCGCAGACAATTCCGTCCAATCACAGCGCATACCACAGACAATTCTGTCCAATCACAAGGCATTCCACAGGCAATTCTGTCCAATTAAGGCACATTCCATAGACTATATTACTCACTCTTACTTGGTTTTGTCACCCTCCCTCCTTCCCTCACTCTCTACGCTTTTCTTTTTTTCAGAGGCCAAACATTTTAATACCTTAAAATTGTCTGACCTAAATTCCAAGGCCGTACAATACTTCCCCCTCAATGTAGAACAAGCTAAAACTGTACGGCCCTGACGAACAGCTGCCAGAATGACGTTGAGCACCGTGAAATTTCCCTCCTCGCTCACACAGAAGAGGAGTGAAGAGCAAATTTGAGCAGCTTGTAGGAGCTTTTCCCCAAACCCGTGTTTAGGCCGCTCTGTGACGCACTTGCGCCGCGAATCTCCAACATGTGGTTTCTGCTTACAAATTAAAAGCAGCCGGCGGTCACCCTGCAGGAATTTAACCTTTCAATCAGAGCAAGAAGGGTCAGGCTGCTGACATGTGGGGTCCGTGGAGACAGGACACCCACTCCACGGGAACGCTGTGACCTCATTAGCGCATAATGTGCCACACCCAAGCTTCCCGCCTTCTCCCCATCTACCACTATCATTATTCAACCACTTCCCGATTCTCAAAGTTGACATTGAGTCTGAATCTCTGTCTCTTTGGCCTGGGCCTCATTTACTGGATCTGAAGTGATTGGACGCATCTCAATAAGACAGCAGCTTCACGGCTCTGAAATGCCGGGTTTCGGCAGGGTTACAGTGCAGGCCTATAAACCTGACACACAGGGCTAAATTACCAGGATTCTCGCTCTTATTTCCTTCATTGAAACGCCCGGCTCTGTTATTCATGGAACCAAATCTCCTGTGGAGCTCTCTGCCACAGAGCGCCTGAAGCCACTGAGATCTTCAGTAAAAACAAACACTGCAAACAGTTCTTAAAAAATTAATTCAGGGACGATTTCACTCCGGGCTACGACTCGATGGGAGAAACTGTAAATACTCTCCGAGAAACACGGAGGGCATTTGAGTGTGTTTATAAAAGTGTATTTGAGCAAGAGTGTCAGGACTCCATACAGCCAAAACAATCTAACTTCCAGATTTTTCCACACATGCATTAAATTGACAGACCGCTGTCTACAATAACATTAAATTATCAGCGTGAAAGTAATACTACCCTGGTGCTCAGTGGAAAAAAATACAGCCGCAAAATGGCCGCACAAGCAGTTCTTCCCTGCAAGAACTCCGCTGTCATCCCTCTCGATCTTGAGTGAGGTGGCAGAATTAATGACATCAAACAAAGCAACAAAAAACCCCTTCCAAAAAAAAAAAAAAAAAAAAAACAACTTCAAATGGCCAATCGCCACTCTTTCCTTCCAGCGAGTGAAAAAGTACCCTGTCAGCTCTAACGGCCAATTAGCACATCATGTTTTTGCTTGTTTGTGAGGATTTCCAAAAGAGTGAAGGCTGGAGCAGGTAAAGGAAGAATAGAAGCCTGGCTGGGGTAGTGGGGGTAAAATGGTAATGTGCCCCAGACATGTGCAGACAGTGCTGCTCGAAACGCCAGGCGGGTGTTGACATGGGGAACCTGTGGTAATTACTGAATTACCTGGAGGCTGTGAAATAAATCCCTCTCAGAACACGAGGAACATAAAAGACTCTGCCATGTGTGAGGAATTACATCCAGGCCATGGCATCTCCACTCCCTCCTCCCTCTCTCTCTCTCTCTCTCTCTCTCTCTCTCTCCTCCTCTCTCCATCCCTCTTTCTTACTTTGAGCACAAACAGGCAGAGAGGGTTACGAGTAAAGCAGTAACACGCCATATTTGAGCTTTGAGCACCCAGTAAAAATCCCAGCAGGAGTCCAGGAGCCGCCTCTCTTTCGTAAAATAAAGTTGTGGAAAGTTTGAATGGTTTAACCGCTGACCCCTAAGCGTTCTGTCTGTAATATCATAAAATCGTGGGAGGGATATGCTATCCTTTTGGTGGCATGTCATAAAAATAACTACGCTAACCGCTGCGAGTCGGTAACAACTTCCGAAGAAAATGGAGGTCCGATAAGGGCCTGTCACTTCAGTTTCCGAGTGTTTCTACAGGTCGTTAGCGTGTTCTGCATGTAGGTACTGCTGTGCATGTGCATACTATTAACGCGCCGGGCTGGTGCGTGATGTTGTACAGAGACAGCGCACATGCATTTCGTTAGCGTGTTCCTCTTGTATGTGATGCTGTGCAGAGAGCATGCCTGTGCATGCCTTTAGCATGTTCTGTTTATATCTGAAGCAGTTCAGAAAAAGAACGTGTTCAAGACGGAGTCTTAGCGTTTTCAATACAGAGACTGCCGAGCCATTTGGGATTCCAGAGTACGCTATTAAACTCTCTGCCTGTGTATTCACTAAAGTCTCTGAGTTCTGAAAGACGTCTGTGTTCTGTTAAAAGTCTACTAGGACATTTAATGAAGAGCTGGGAGTTCAGCTAAATCTGTGCTTTCAAGCTCAGTTCACACTGGAGTTCAGCTCATCCTTTTCCGAGAGTTAAATTCAGCCATTTCTCTGTGATCAGCTAACAGTCCCTTCCAATCACCAGAGACCAGGCGATTTGGCGAACAGTGGGAATAAGTGTTTAGAAACATCTGTGTTTTGCGTAGAGAGAGCGTGTGAATGAGCATGTGAATGAGTATGTGTGAGTGAGTGTGTGATAAGATACTTGCCTGGGCTTAGTACGGTCAGGGTGTTTGAACACCTTAGGGAGTGTGTGGGGGGGGGGGGGGGTGTCTAAATTGGTTCTAAACTCAAAGGGGGCTTTTTGAGAGACTGACAGAGCGGTTGGCATGCAGCCTGTGATTGACAGGGGGTGGTGGACGGGTGGGTTTGGGTCCTGTCAGCAGTAGCTTGAGGCTTGACAGAGGGAAGTTTGGGGGGGGTGATCAGGGGTGTTAGGCCGGAAAAATCAGCTGGGAACCATGTATTTACGTCAATGGTGTGGACAGAACCTGAGCCAGGAGCCATTTAGGCTAATGAAACCAACCCGATTACTGCGTCCAGCGGAAACCCAACCCCACCTGTCCACCGCCGCGCAGGTGAGTCCCTGCCTGACCTCAGCGCCGGGCGTCTCACACATCCGCTCAGTGTAAGAGCCTCCTACTACAGGCTCACTTACTGCGGGAAAAGAGGGATATCCTTACATCAGGACATACAGCCATGAAACTAAGGCTTTAAATGTAAATGTATTGAACTATGAATGCATGAGTGTTCAGGATAGAGTGAGGGGGTGAGTCAGTGAATGAGTGAGCGAGGGGGTTAGTGAGTGAAAGAGAGAGTGAGTGAGTGATTGAGTGAGTGAGGGAGTAATTGAGTGAATGAAACAATAAGTGAGTGAGTAATTGACTGAGTGAGGGGGTGAGTGAATGAAAAGAGTGAGTGAGTGAGTGAGTGAGTGAGAGTGAGGGGTGAGTGAATGAAAGAGTGAGTGAGCAAGTGAATGAGTGAGTGAGTGAGGGAGTGAGTGAATGAAAGAATGAGTGAGTGAGTGAGGGGGTGAGTGAATGAAAGAGTGAGTGAGCAAGTGAATGAGTGAGTGAGTGAGGGAGTGAGTGAATGAATGAGTGAGTGATTGAGTCAGTGAGTGAGTGACTGAGTGAGGGGGTGAGTGAATAAAAGAGTGAGTGAGCAAGTGAATGAGTGAGTGAGTGAGGGAGTAAGTGAGTGAATGAAAGAGTGAGTGATTGAGTGAGTGAGTGAGTGAGTGAGGAGGGGAGTGCATGAAAGAGTGAGTGAGGAGGTGAGTGCATGAACGAGTGAGTGAGTGAGTGAATGATAGCCTGAGTGCACAAGCGAGCGAGCGAATGATTAAGTGGCTGGATGAATGTGTAACTGCGAGCCGAGACAATGTGCAGGTGATAAAACTCACAGGCCATTACTCCTGCTGTGTAAGTGCTCTCACCTCTGGCCCTGGGGCTGTTTATCAGGTGTGATGACCAGTGTGGGGCCACAATGGAGTAACGTGACTGACCTACTGCCCCCCGCCTTCCATCACAGTGTCAAAAGGATCGGGAAAGAGGCGGGGCTCAAACCCAGAGCACCAGGCCCTGCTTTATTCAAGTTTACGCCTCTCCAGGATCAAAGACACAATTAATGTGAGCGAAAGCCCCAAAAACCATACAGATGCAGGAGATATATTACTGCAAACACACTCCCAAACATAAACGCACGCAAACATACACACACACACACACACATTAAGTGCTTCAGAGTAGCTCACAGAGGCTGAAAGAGTTGATTGGCAAGCACTGTGACAGGGCCGGTCTGAGCGCGCTCAGAGAGAGCGTCCCGCTTATCGCGCCACATGGCAGAACAAGAGCCCGTCTCCACGGCAGCGCTGCTCACAGACCTGCCAATCATACGCCTCCCCCACCCCTCAGCAGATAATGAAAACAAAGATACTCAACACACAGACACACACACACATAAACACTGACATACATACACACTCCACGCGCACACATAAACACACACAAGTGTTCCATCTCTGCTCTGAATACACTGAAGTTTCACAACATTGTACACTTAAAGCATACAAATGCTCATCTCTTCCGCTAAGCCCTGCACGACAGAGAGAAACAGAGGCATCCTGCTGCAGCGCTCAAACGCAAAAACTGTTCAGTTATACAGCTACTGCAGACACAAAAGTGAGAGAAAAGTAACTCTCGAAACACCATCTTAGCCCTCACTCCCCTCTCTCTCTCACACACACACACACACACACACACACACACACCGACTCATGCACACTCACAGAAACATAGTCACTCATACCAATACTCTCATACAAAGAAACGCATACTCATACACGCATTCATACACACTCATAAGAGGGGAACCAGTCACTCATATAAACACACACACACACACATTCACAATCACAGAAACAGTCACTCAAACACAGATGCTAATGCGCACTGATACATGCCCATAAAACAGTAGCACCTTATTGAGTGCATTAGCACCATACACAAGATGAACAATCACGACCTCTCAACTCTGACCTTTGACTGAAACATAGATGACATCATCCATGTCAGACGGCCATCATTTATCTCCCCCGGCCTGCCCGTCTGCTAAAGTTGGGCAGTAAACCGCCCGAAAGCCTCCAGTGCTCCATCACTCACGAACGATCCTCCCGAGCGATAGGGCGACTCAGAAAATTAACCGCCACTTCCGCGCTCCCGCCGTCCGCGAGGTGTTTCGCTCGCTCTTTCGAGACAGACAAAAAAAAAGAGAGGGGAGAGGAGGAGAGCGCTATTAGAATGCAGAGTCGAGCCGAGCGCCTTCGGTGCGGCAATCCACTTAGAGCAGCGGAGGAGAGAGGAATGGGTAAGATAATGAAGTGATCTCTGAACTGCGTGCACTTAGCCGCGCGACGGCCTCGCTTATGACAGGACTGTGCATTACCCAAATGGACAGCACTCTGTGTTATTGATCACCGCGCTGGATCCCTCGCTCATCTGCATTACCGCCGTCCCGCTGGGGGGGGGGGGGGGTGCGCATCGTGGGTTGCGCTGTCGTAAATCACCCCCATGGGGAAGGTACTTAGCAATTATCACAAAAAAAAAAAAAACCATAACGCACCACGTGCACGACTGTGCCGCAGAAATCAACGGAAGAGCAACCGTCATTATGACACAGAATCACTCACCTCTCCCTCTCCTCCTCTCCATTTTATTCCCTTTACTTCCCTCTCCCTCTTTATCTTTCCGTCTCGCTCTGCCCTTTCATACAGAACCACAAAAGAATTTAAGAGACAACATGACAGTCTTCCTTCCTCTCGCCAAATTGAAGACATGTGTATCAGAGGCCACGCTCCCATATAAAATTTACTTCAAACGCACAGAGTACACATGGGATAGCATTACTATTTTTATAGTTGTGGGGAGTGTTACGCAGGTATTGACCAGTCAGTGCTGGGTGGCTGCTGATCGCCCCGCAGGCTGTGACAGGCTGAAATATATCAGTCTGAGGGTGAGCTGTCGGCTCATCCTTCACATGATCTGCAGATTTTCTTCATTTTTCAAAGAAATACCCTTTCATTTCAGTCTCTCGTACCATTTTTTCTTTCCCTCTTTTTCCTCTGCTCTTTTAAGTTTAACGTCAGGTTAAATTTTCATTGTTTTCAATTTGTTTTTCTCATTTCTCACAGTTGGGGCAGCACAGTGGCTGTGGATAGCATTGCTTCCTCCCACTAATGCAGTCCTGGGTTACTGGCACCTGATGCCTTTCAGTGAAGAGTTTTCTCATTTTCGCTGCGTTCGCGTGGGTGTCCTCCGGGTATTTCAGTTTCCCAAACTTCAAAGATACATGTGTTAAGCTAATTGGAAGCTCACCATAGGTAGGAGTGTGCGAGTGAATGGTGTGTGTTCCCTGTAATGGACTTGCAGACTCTCCATGGTCTGTGCCTGTTTTTTGACTATAATCAGCAGCGATCGGCTCCAGCTCTCCTGCGACCCCAGTGAGGAAGAAGCGGATTTGAAAATGGACTGATGGCTGGATGGACTTTTAAGGTAAATTCACGGAGGAGGCTCATGTGTTTAATAGCGTATTTCTACAATCTCTCTCAGTCATAATTTGAATTCATCTCTCTGTCTGGGCCTGGCACCAGATACAGACTCCACCAGGAGGGAGAGACGCGCGTGCCGTCCATCTGAGAGGCAGTTTTATCAGTCTGCTGCTCCCCCCCATCCAGAGAGCCCGCAGTTCCTGGCCACTCTGAGCGCGCTCGCGGAGAAGCTTGGACTGATAAGAGGGAAGCCCGCGGGGCACCAAGATTTTGGGTTTCCTGCCGCAGCCCACTGCCAATAGGCTAGAGAACAGCAGATGCTAATCACGTAGCCCGTACTGTGAATCACGGCAGTGCAGTACATTAACGTGCAAATGAGGAATTAAGAGTACTAGAGTGCTAACAAACCCAACGATGGTGTGAAAGGGCAGGACATGACTAGTGAACAAGTGATTAAGGAAGGTGTGGCTATAGAACAGGTGATTAAAGGAGGCGTGGCTATAGAACAGGTGATTAAAGGAGGCGTGGCTGTAGAACAAGTGATTAAAGGAGGCGTGACCATAGAACAGGTGATTAAAGGAGGCGTGGCCAAAGGTAATCTTATAGAAGGCATGTGGCAAAAGGATAGTTGTAAAAAGGGGAGGATTGGCAGCTTGTCTTGTCCGTCAAATACACCAGAATAACAACAGAAAGTTGGAAAATGATTGTGCAGTTGATTAATTTTCATAGAGGGCTCTGTTTCACAGGAAAAAAGGCCTTTTTAGGGCCCAAGCCTGGTATTTACAATTTACAATTAAAAGGGGAAACACGAGCCATATCAATGAACACTGAAAAACGCGTTCGTTTGCTCCAAATTCAGCACTAGCAGTCAAATGAAATGTTCTCAGTGGTCCAAATGCAACACTTTATCCAAATGTAGCATCTATTCCAAATGAAGCATTTGATCCAAATACAACACTTCATCCAAACACAGCACTTATTCCAAATGTAACACTTTATTCAGATGCAGCACTCATTCCAAATGAAGCATTTGATCCAAATGCAACACTTTATCCAAACGCTGCCCTAATTCCAAATTTAACCTTTCATCCAAAGGTAGCACTTATTCCAAATGAAGCATTTGATCCAATTGCAACACTTCATCCAAATGTAGCACCTATTCCAAATGAGGCACTTGATCCATATGCAGCACTTGTGGTACATGCATCTTGTATCTCTGCTCTGGGTGTTTATGCTGAGCTACGCCTACAGGGATCAGACACCAGATCTAATCTCAACAGCTCCCCGTTTCAAAGGCTGGCGGCTGTAGTCGACACGAGAGACGGACAGCATAGAAAAGAGAAGAAAAAAGTGCAAGACTGAAAGCTAGAGCTGTGGGATAGAGAGAATGATGAAATACAGATAAAAGAGAGAGGCGGGGAGGGGTGAGAGAGGAAAATGTCAAGCAAAAAAAGAGATGCGGAAGTACATGGGGTGTTAAAGGGAGAGGGAGAGAGAGGAATACAGGGAAGAAGAGAGGCAGAAGTGAGGGAGGTAGGGAAAAAGGTAAGGGAGAGATAGGATAAAGTCTCCCTTTAGGGAGGAGAGGGAGAGAGAGAGGGATGCAGGGTGGAAGAGAGGAGAGAGGCAGAAATGAAAAAAGAGAGGGAAGGGAGGGATAGAGGGGGAAGAAAGGAGGGAGAGTTAGAAGAGAGGGAGGAAGGGAAAAAGAGGTAAGGGAGAGATAGAGGGAGAGAGGAGGAGAGAGGGAGAGAGAAAGGGGAAATGCAACAAAAAGATAGAGGGAAGGAGGCAAAAAGGAAGGGGGGATAGAGAGAAAGGTAGAGAGGGGAGAAAGAGAAAGAAGGGTATGACAAGGAGATAGAGGGAGGGAGGCAAAAGGAAGGGAGGGATATAGACAGATAAGAAGTGGGAGAGGGGGGTGAGGGAGGGAGAGAGGGAAAAACTAAGGGTGAGATAGAGAGATAAGAGAGGGGAGAGGGGGAAGAGGGAGGGAGAGAGAGAAGGAGGGAGTTTGCAGCAGGCCAGATGTGTGTGATTTATGAGTCCTGTCCTTTATGAGTTGCAGAGCTGGAACGGAGGTGAAGTCGGCAGCTGGATGGGAAACAGCAGAGGCTTTGAGGTTTGACAGATTTAAAAGTAGAAGTGGAGGCGTTTTATTTGTTTGGCAGCGCACCAAGGCCTGAAAAAAGCCGGGCTTATTTTATTTACTGTTAATGGAAAATACCTCAGCCTGAATTTTTCCTCTGACAAACAGGACAAACGGACACATTGGGTTGTGATTGGCACAACATTAAGATAAACTGAATTTTCACCTGTCCCGTAAAAAAGAATACATTGTGTTATGTGTTCCAGGAAGATACAAACACTGAACTACATCTCCCATAATGCCATGCACGTAGGCTGTGGCCTTTGACACGCAGAATTCTATGCTTACCTCTCTTGATTAGGCCCATAAAGGTCACTGCTTATCTTTCTGTTGTCAACCTTCTGTCAGCAATATATCCTGCCCTGACAATGTAGATCCCTAACAAGAGCTACACGTACTGCCTTCCCTATCTCGACTCAACAGCAGCACAAAGCAGCACAGTGGCGGCAAACACACACACAAACACACACACACACACACTTAAATGAGCAGATGCACACACACAACCAAACATGTACACACATGCTTACGCACAAAATAGCTTTGGTCCAATTATTTTTATACATAAGTGGGCAATACATCACTTCAGCGAATCATCTGTTGCATTGCATCATGCTTGAGAGGATGTACAAACAGGAAAACTAGAGAGAGGTTAAAGATTGGTAACTCAACAATCGACTCTGTTCCCATTCTGTTCGTAAATGTACACAAGTAACGGATGACGGACATATTTGGTTGAAATTCTAGAGACGTAGTTCTAACGTGATTAAGACAAGCGGAGCTATCACAGCAAATCTTGCTGGCAGCTGCACAAGAATGTTTTCGCGAGAAACTGAAGGGACAATAGACATGCCCATGTACTGCCGTATTTACAGCGCTCTGGATGTACGATTAGAGCACTTGTGTTTGATATTGGTGCTCTGAGCCAATGTCAGCAAACAGAGATTTGTTAGAAGAACTGTGCTGCGCTAAGCATCGGCGTTCATTTCAAAACACCGCCAGGCGCAGCTGAGAAGGATCGGGAACCGCAGCGTTTTTCTGAAAACCGCTTTTCACAAACCATTTCATATTTCACAACCATCCGCAATTAAGACTGAAATCCCATTTACAGAGGTAATGGAACAATCTGCATAATATTTTATTCAATAAAAATTTGAATCAAAACTGCAAAGCCGTCTTCAGGAAGAAGATAACTAATAAAAAAAAGTGAGTATAACTTTCTGCAAGGTGCCTTTTTACCATTTACTCGACATCAAACAGTCATATTGCTCATTTCATTTAAAATCAATTGCTCTCAATGATTAAATTCCTGCAGTAAATTTCTGAAACTCAGTGGAGTACCTTTAGTTTAAGGGTGTCATGAATTAACCTGAGGCGAACACAGCAGGCTTGAGTTAGCCCTTCCATCAGTGGGCCTATCATTTGCCTGATGCTTTTTCAACTGACGCTACAATGGTTTTTCTGATTGGCAGACACAGAAAAAGCAGCATTCTGCATTACGTCCATCAACGTGCGTCATCATCCGCTGTCCGAACAGCACTGTTTTCAGTTCATGAACGAGCCTCAATTTCGCATCTGAGCGGAGACCGTCCACTAATAACCAGCGTTAGGAGATGCGTACAACTTTTCTGCAGCCCAACGCGCATCAGTCCTTTCAACAAAGTCTTTTTTTTTTTTTTTTTTAATGGAGTTGTTATTGGCGCAGCATGCAAGCCGGAAGCTGTGTGTCCGTGCAAGCGTGTGTGTTTGTGCGTGAGTGTGCGTGTAGGGCTACAGTCCTGTCGCAGGCAGTTATGAAGAGGGTTAGCATAAAATCTCCCTGTGCCAATGCATGAATAATGGAACAGGGACAGCTCGCCAGCGATTCTGACTGTAAACACCCATCAACATTGATCCCCTGGTTCTGCACTGAAAAACCTGCTGGGGTGACGGGGATATGGAGGGGGTGTGGGGAATGACTGCAAACCCCACGCCAGCCACAAATACACAGACGCCCCGAGAAAACACAACAGTCCCATCACATCACATGTAAAGCAATGAAACTCCATCCCTCGGCATTCTAGGACAGCTTTATGCCTTTCTTGCCGGAAAGGCAGGCAATATTTCTGAATTAGATTCCCTGTAACCCCCAAGACATCTACATTAACATATAACACACACACACACACACACACACACACACACAGGCTAATGCACACACCGACAAACACAGTCCAGCCTATCTCTGATTTAGATTACCTGTGACCCCGAAGACACCTACATTAACAAATATATACACACAAACACACGATAGACACAGAAACACAAACGCACACACACATACACACACACAGACACACACAGATGGATGCACAGACAAATACAGCCCAGCCTTGAAGTTGACGCGGAGGCAGAGGAATCTATTCTCAGTTTGACCCCGTGCTGAGCGGTGCCGCCGCGCTGAATGCATTTCTCATCTCAATCTAACAGACTGTATCAGCGGCACAAATTCTGCCCCCTCATCACGGCCGGCCTCCTTTAGAGCCCTTATTAAAAAGTACTGCAAAGTCAAAGCCATACACACTCGCCAAAGATGGAGCTCACAGCACAGCGAACTTTTTCGAGCATGTCCGGGCACTCTCACGGGCTCCTGTCCCACTGATTTAGGTACTGCCGGCTCAGTGTGTGCGAATAAGTTGAATTTATTGACAGTTTGAGAATATGGTTTCTCTGAATTTATCATTTCTTTTTCAGAATTTTTGAATCTACGTTCTTACAGATGACCTAAAGCACAATCTTTATCAAGCACGCACAGTGACGCACGCACTTCCATACACAAACGCGCACACAAATACACACATAAAGCTATTTTAAAATAGACATGCTTTGTGATTAGTAATATAGGCGTCTGGGACAAATGGGAGGTATTTTGAATTTAATTAGAAGATCAATCAACGTCATGGTCGGTTGCAGAACAACAAAATTTTCAAAGGAACAAACAAACACATCTCACATGTTATTGAACTCACTCAGTTCAGGCATGCGCTTGCCTGAGAGGACTGGAATTTAGCAGCTGGTCAAATTTCATCCGGGAAGCGATGACTAGAGGTGTCCGCCCAAGAGCCTGGGGAATTCACAAGCGCGTAAAAGCGCACTGAAGTGAACGTGAAATAACCAAGATTTAAGCGCACCCCTCGGCTCCTATCCTGCCAGACTGTGAGTAATTACCCGACGCAGAAATGACATGTCCTAATTTAGCGTTACCCTGTCATTTTCCACACCACCATAAGCGCTCTTCGGCTCTTATTTTCGTCCGCCATAAGCGAGAGACCGCAGGCCCAGTGTGCAGCCACGACTTCGTCTCCATACATATTTCATTTTATTTTATTAGCCAAAAAAGAACACGAGGAAACATGCTCTTTAAAACGCTGAACTATATTAAATACGACACTCCAGAAGAGGTTGCCAGCGTGTTAAACTTGGAATCGTTAATAAAGGCCTCAAATTCACTTTGGAAACCGTTTAGGAAAATTTGAGAATTACTGAAAAGTATGTGCCTGCTGGTTTATAATTTTGAACAGCGAGCGATTAACACCCTATGGTAAGCCAAGTTGGTGCCCAGCATGATTATAGCTGCCTGCTTGGTTAACTCACTAGGATACAATCTTATAATCTCTTTACAGTGCACCATTCCAGCACTGAGTCTTCCAGCCACAAACACGAATGCGCTCCAAAGCCCAGTGCTTAGTGTACGCTATGCTTCCCAGATGCTTTACCCCACCCGCTGTCTCAAACAGCGTTCTGCTGGTGACCTCGTCACGTTCCCCGGGTTTGGGGGGCTCGCTGTAACGCTGGGTCTCACGGAGGAATTCTGGGACAAAAGGCCCTCTTCTATCCTCCTCTCCAGGGTCCCACAGCTATAGAGAACACCAGCACTAATTCTCTCTGTACAGGAAGTGGCAGGACAATAGACTCCTTCTCAGCACAATTAGTTATGTCCCCACACAGCATATAAAGTAGGGCGTGCGGAGAAATCGCATGAAGGCGAGGGAAACACGGCAGCTCAGCTACATTAGCTCATAAAATAAGCAGGTTTTTCATTAAGTGCACTTGGGGAAGCGCGCAAATGTGTGAGAGGATTCTGAAGCATAGTAAAACTAGCAGTAGCAATTTAGCATTTTACCAGTGTAGCAGCTTGTACTATCATTCCAGAGAGACTTGCTTCAGTTTAGCCTAGCATTCTCAGACAGTTATAGCAGGTCAGCCTAGCATTCATAAGAGAAATGCTGCAGCCAAGTTTAGCCAAGCAGAGTTGTCGCACTTTAAACAGCAATTTTGAGGAGAACTATGGCTGTTTAGCCAAGCATTCTAGAGGGAACTGTAGCAAATTTAGCCCAGCATTCAAGACAGAGCTGCCGCAGTTCAGCCAAATATTCTAAAGAGTGCTGTGGCAGTTCAGTCTAACATGCTTGGGAGAGCGGTGCCATTTCTGCCTGGTATTCAAGAGAGACCTGCATCAGTTTAGCCTAGAATTTTAGAGAGAACAGTGGCAGTTTAGCCTAGCATTTTCAAGGGGAAATGTAGCAGTTTAGCCTAGCATTTTTCAAAGAAATGTGGCAGTTATGCCAGGCATTTTTGAGAAGATCATGGCAGTCTAGCCTAGCACTGAAGAGAGAGCTGTGGGAGTTTAGCCTTGCATTTTACAGAGAACGGTGGCAGTTTAGCCTCGCATTAACGAGAGAACTTTGGCAGTTTAGCCTGGTATTTTAGAGAGAACAGTGGCAGTTTAGCCTCGCATTGAAGAGAGAAATGTGGCAGTTTAGCCTAGCATTTGAGAGAGAACCATGGCAGTTTAGCCTAGCATTGAAGAGAGAGCTGTGGCAGTTTAGCCTAGCACTGCAGAGAGAACTGTGGCAGTTTAGGCTGGCATTGGCCTACCACTCTACATTCTACAGTTTTCTCTCCCCTGAATATTCAGCACGCTTCCAGCAGCCACGACGAGCGCATCATCTGGCCTTACGAGGTGTCCTTTCACCTCTGCCTCCATTTAAAAGGAGCCTTCATTCACAGTCGCAGCAGTGCCCCTGCCACATTAAGAATAGCACCACAGGGGTGCCTGGGGGAGGTGGGGGCACAGCACAACGCTGGTTCCTCTTTCAGCTGTGATAGTGGGGGGTGCAAGGGGGGGCATGTTTTCCCTTACCTCCTTGAACCCTCTATTTTTTCACAAGAATTTGATTTGCCCCCCTTCCATTATTGCCCCCCTCCCCATATAATCCACCCTGTGTTGCTTCTGCCAGTAGACTGAAGGGGGGTAAGTGGGAGCCATTCTGCTCCAAAATTTGATTAATTTGGGCCCTTTCACAGCCTTTCTCAGCTCACACAATGAGAATGGACTGGCACCTAGTCCATTAACAAGACATATATACAAGCCAAAAAAAAAAAAAGCGGGGGGTGTGTGTTGAACTGCTGCCTGCTGGGCTTAGTTGAGAAAAACTACAGACCAGCATCCTGTTTGTTAATCCACCACTGAGGCTGTCACTGAATATTCTTTGCGGTTGCAAAGTTTTTACGGGTCTCTCGAACAGGTGAATGAAGCACTGATATCGCTACAAAAGCAACCCCCCCAAAAAAAAAAATGTTTGTTTTTTTTACATTTATAAATAAATATATCCAATCAACTAACAACTCAAAACCATAATCAAGTAAGAAACAGTGTGTCCTGTCTCTTGTAGATATCAGGCAATTTGAATAGAGGTTGAGATGCCTTTGAGCCGGGATTGGGGCTTGTCCTGGGAATTAATTACTTGGACGTCTCTCCCGTAAAGGAGCTAGATGGTTCTAGGCACGTTCGTCTTCGCAACGATGGTGAGAAAAAAAAAAAAACAAGGAATAAAACTCCGCCCCCCTCTCGACTCATTCACGGTAATTTATTGACGCTCCCTCCGTTTCTATTCAATGTTCCCAGAGTTATTGCTTCTGCTAAAAAAAAAAAAAAACAAAGAAAAGATTAATTAAGCTAAATACATGTGACCACAAGGGAAGAATTAAGCAACAAGAAAAGAGAAGGGAAAAAAGCCAGCTTTGCCAGTAAAATGACCAACCTGTGAGAAATAAGGAATAATAAGGAGCAGCAGGCTGTGCAGATGAATGAGCGAGCAGCGCTGCCCCAGTAAGGGAACACTGTATCCTTCATGGAGGAGACTATTTTAGCAAGTACCGCATTACAGGAGGCCTAAAATCAGCACCATCGTTATAAACTGAATTCTCCTCTCTCTTTTCCTGGATCTGAGTATTCAGTAAATACTGAAAACATGCACTCAGTTTTACAGTATAATGTAAATATGGCATAGCCATAATGCAACTGCTCTACACAGCCTTTGTAATGTGTGGGTATTACAGCAAATTGACTGGACAGATGGATATGTTTAAGCAATTAAATAGTTGCCTTTGGACCTTTTCTAATTAGGCAAGTTAATAAGTGGGCAACTCCGGGCCCTTGAGAAGTAGTATAGGAATCTATGGCACAATAGTATAATGACTATAATCATTAATCAATTTTGTTCATTAATGCACCACATTTCAGACTAAGTGCTTCACAATTCATAAATAGTCCATTAAAATATATAGAAATAATGAGAATTGCATTTTTACATGCATAATAAAATTGATAGATATAGTATAGGCACCGAGGCTGTAGAGTAATTTGAATGAGGCGTTCAGTAATGTAATTTCCCTTGACGCCCTGCAACGCATTCCACTTTCCCCTCACGCTCGAGAATGTATTTTTCCAATGTTCATTTTATCTCGCTTGTCAAACACAACAGTTTGAACAGATTGGACCCTGGAGAGGACTAAAACTGTGTCATAATTACCCCGATTGATGTCTCGCATTAAATATCAAAGAACGAACATAACCGCAACAGACATTCGCCGTTCTCCTGTCATGAAAAAAATAAATAAATGCTAGTAGCTGTATGCAGGACCTTGTCCAAACATTTGCTTGACGGGAAATCTTTTGGTAAATATGCTAAATCAATTAGCGGGCTGAGAAACTGCGGTGCCTGCTGGGTAATGGTGTCATTTGTTTGTGTTCTTTAATTAAAATGTTTCAGAAAGGACGCCCCTTCTATGCTAGGGTACCGAACAAAAACCGCCCCTCTTGGTAGCCGTCCAAAACAATTTGCAATCATTCACTTGTTAGGATTATTGACTCCGTGGTTAGCTGCTGCAAGGATGAGTGTTTGCCTCTGAACGCAGTTTTAGCAACTGCAGTGTGAGTCTACAGAAACTCCAATATGGGTGTGTCTACACCGAGCTGTCAATCACTGACTTAGAACCAATTACATCTCACCGGGAATTTTCTCAACACAGTTGAGCAGCATATAAGCAAAAATGAATGTCTCCTAATTAGTCAGTACTTTTCATAATCTTACATGTGTCAGAAACTCATATCTAGAAGGCAGTTAATCTTTTTCAAGCAGAAGACTGGATGCATTTGCATTATTTGATTAGTTTAATTACCACAACAGTACAGACACATCCATCCGTCACTCCTGAGTGACTGTCCCTTTTGGTTAACAAATTGAGCTGGGATTTGCCAGTCATTTGACTGGCTCTCAAACACAGAATAACAGATTATATCCGGAGAGCTGCCTGTGTTAAATTTATTAACAAAATAAATAATTAAGCAAATAATCTGTAGCAGTGAGCGACCAGTGGGGACTTTTTAGCCATGCTGAAATCATCCGGATGCATTAAGAGAGCTGATATACTGCTTTGTGTGGGGTTTTTTTAATTTATTGAAAAGCCCATGCAAAAACTACATTCCCCAGCATGCTCCTCTCCAGAAGAAATGAAGGCGGGTCCACTGGCAGTGTCATTGGCCACACTTGGTGGGATGGCAGAATACTGATTCCCCGCTGGAACCTGGCACAGAGGCGGCGAAACGCGGGATCTCAGATGAAGGCCAGCGGGTTTTCCCTCCCAGTGACTGGCTGGCTCACTTGAGAAGGCACCAGATTCAGGCCTTGCCCACTGCCACCTACCTTACTGCCAGTTTGTGCTGGAAGACATTCATGGAAAAATCTCACAAATAATATTTTCTTTCTTTCTCTCTCCCTTTCTTTCTCTCTTCCACTCTCTACCCCTGCCGCTAACTCTTTATTTTTCTTTCACTCTTTCCCTCTCACACTTTTTTTCCTTCCTCATGCACTCTAACTCCCTCCCGTGGGGGTAATCACTCCTCTATGGGCAGAAAAAGTCTACATCACATGACCGTGTTGAGCAATGAATACCGTCAGTGAAATGAACCGTCCCAAAATCAAAAGGGGAAAGGACTGATGCTTTTCCAAACCCCGCGCATTTCCCAGCTCAGACAAGACTGACCCCCCCCCCGAAGACAAAAAAATAACCGCAAAACAAAACACCAACTCTCAGTCTCTGCTGACCGGAGAAAATCCAAGTCTCTGCTTTGGTAATCATCCTGATTCAGCAGATGCCCTGACTTACAGGGGTCGCCGTTCTCATTTTGGGTTTCTGTCATATGCGAGCTGTAATGAAATTAGCCATTGATCCTATTTCCACTTACATCGCTTCCCGTACAGGAGAGTATGCATATAAGAAGAAAAGCTGCTAATACCCTGCTAGCATACAGCAGACAGATAAGGAATGAATGAGCTGATAAGACCTCGGCTTGTTGGCACAGTAAACAGCCTAAAACTCTAACACCCTCTGAGGTGCCGCTAAGCCTTCATTAAGCCTCCAATGAAGCGCACACTCGGTTTTCAATAGGATTCCAGCTCCGAACAATTTCCTTCACACCCCTGGGTTTGCGGCTACACCAGCCTGTAATTTGGGGCGTTGAAGGGGGTGGGAAGGGGTATTGGGTGTGTGGTAAATGGTAAATGGTAAATGGACTGCATTTATATAGCGCCTTTCTAGTCAGATGACACAAAGCGCTTTACAATTATGCCTGTCATTCACCCTGATGGCGGAGGCTGCCGTGCAAGGCGCCAACCTGCACATCAGGAGCAGTGTGGGGTTCAGTGTCTTGCTCAAGGACACTTCGACGCGTTCTCTGGAGGAGCCGGGGATCGAACCATGAACCTTCCAATTCCTAGCCTAGCCGCTGTTCCTCCTGAGCCATGCCACCCCGTGTGGGACTGTTATGGAGACTACCTCTCTCCCATGGCCTCTGTTGAAGGCAGGGTATGGGCAGTTTCTTTGGCGAGGTGACATTTTCCTAAGAATAGCCACTCAGTGGCACTTTCCGAAGTGGTTTCCGATCATCCAGTCAGGACAGGTGAAGACACCTCCTTAAAAAGGCTGAGATTTCACAGGAACGGTACAGTTAGGATGACTTTGACGGAGTTACAATCAGGAGGAATGGGTGGGGGCGGAGAGCCAGAGAGATAGAGGGAGAAATCGCTTTACTCCTCCAGAAATGATCAGCTGTGAAAGGGCTTCATGGCTCTTCAGCATAATTTCACTGTTTTGGACTCCAGCAGGGGGCTCACACTGCCTTTGCTGACCCCTGGCCTAATCCTCGAATCTCCATAGCCATAACCCTCCCCCGAGAAAGGCCAAGCTTCGAAGCACAGAGACTGAATTTAACATTCAACTGGGCAGGGACAATAGAGTCTGAGTCACACACACGGTCATAGGCTCTGAGTCATACTGAGCCAGGAAAACGTGAGTGGCTGATACTGGATCGCAGGGATTGAATCACAGACACTGAATCAAAGGCACTGAATCACTGACATTGAATCAAATGCACTGAATCAGTAACACTAAAACTTTGAGGCATAATCAAAGGTCACAGGCACTCAATCAAATACACTGAATCCTTGAACACTGAATCAAAGGCCATGAATCACTGACGCTGAATCAAAGACAGTGAATCACCAGAACTGAGTCACAGCAACAGGTACTCTGAGACCGAGGGACAGACATCCAACAACTCTAGATGGATTTCTAGCACTCCAGAATCCTAAACACCAATGCACAACACCCCTGCAACCCAGCAGCAATGTCAGCTCCACGCTAGAATTACACCAAGATGAACAACTCCTTAGCCAGGAGCTGAGCAAGAGAGAACACATTTATTCCATTCTTTTTATTCCACAGACAAAGCAATTAGCCAGGCACATTCCAATTTACATTATATTACAATACTCAGGCAGATAATCTTATCTAGAGTCATGTACTGTAGTTTATGCAATAAAAATAATTAGGCGCATTAACTCTTTAAATGCTGAGAACAGTGCTGTAAAATCACCATCTGCAAATCCCCGACAAATTCTCAACAAAGCATGGCACTTCCCAATTTTTTTTTTCAGAATTTGAGGAAAACATAATATAGGCAAAAAAAATTATTTCTTTAAAAATATGCACATGTTTTAGGAGCAAAAAGGTACACTTTTTTGTTTGCAAAATCTGTTACCCCTCCCCCTCTTTGATCCAGGCCAACGTGACTGGCTGGGAACCCGTCGGCATGGACACAGACACAATCACCTCTCAGAGCGTGACAGCTACCACTGGGAGGGGGTCTTGAGGCTCTGCATTATCAGGGTACCCTCCCAACCCTCCACGGGTTCCAATACGATACGCCTTTGCGTGTGAATGGAATTTGTCAGCTTACAGAAAGGACGCGACCTCAATGGCAGCGGTTTACATGCGGGACGTGACCCTCGTCTTTACAAAAGGGCTGGGGCGGGGGCTAGGGAGGGCAGGGGTGCAGATGGCATCCGATAAGATGTCCAAAGCCCTTTTTGCATACCCAGAATTCTCATGCCTTCGCCTTCCTGACAGCCAAGAAAAAGAAAAAAAAATCAGAAATGGAGCTCAGCTCCATATGAGTTCAAGTGATCCTGAAACCTAACAAAAATTCATGTTGGGGGGTAAGAGGGCTTAGGGAGAAAATGAATTAAACAAAAACAACATGAGAAATGTGGAAGGATTTGAAATAAGCCGGTATTTGAAGCTCCATATTAAGAACATCTGGTCAGGGAGCCAAAAAAAGATGCAATAACAGTGTTATCGTACTTTTAAAACCATCAAAAACAGTGCTACTACTTTACAATCTTTTGTTGACTGAAGAAATCCAATGCGCCAGTATCAAACGCCCCCCTCTCTCCCAGCGGAGTTAGCTATGTCTCTACGGGCTGTTAGCGGCGTGACTGGAGCTAAGGGTTTTAGCGGGTAGCGTGTTTGGAAAGCTGCTGAAGCGAGACCCTGCATGAAAACAGAGATTATTTAAAAAAGCAGCAGTCTGTGAGAACTGCCTGAGCGGATGCGTTTCACCAACTTCGACGAGCAGATTTTAAATCCGCAGAGATGCGTGAGCACCACTGGGAAGTTTTTTTTTTCTCTCTAAAGGACGGACCAAAGGACAGATAGATAAAATCACCCCATTCACTGCTTTTCTGCTAGTCCTCAGGTACATGACCAATGAAGCCTGGATAAGCCAGTATTGAAATTAAACCAAGAAGATGCAGTGCAGTGCTGTATGGTAGACTGTATACTGTAAACATGCACAAGAATACAAACATGAGCGCCTTCATTGAAGTCACAGTCATGCTCTTATCTAGTTTAATCCAAAATCAACACTGAATAACTATATTTCTACATGACTGGTATTAATGGTATTAATCAGTGTGTGTTCTTTTCTGCAATGTTTAAATGGAGCTAGCGATAAGAGCAGGTACCTTGGACGTATGCACGCACGCACACACGCACATACACACACACAAACACTCTTTCGCGACACTATATTGGCTGCTAAGATGAAAGAGTGTAATCTCAGAGAAAAAAAAACTGTGTTCAATGACCCCTGCCCTCTACCTTAACCCCCGTCCCAGAAAAAAAAATAACATTAACAGAAACTACAGTGAAGCCCCAATAAAATCTGGTTCTTTCACTGTTCCGTAAAGAGGGCCCCTTTTATGGATTAAGAGTGTCACGGCACAGGGGTTCTTTTGAAACTACCTAGTGGACAGGTTCCAACCTCACCATTTGAGTCTTTCTAACTTAGTTTTAACTATTCTGTTTCCAACAAATTGCACTCTCTTACCAAACATTAATTGTTGTGTAATCTGCTGTGATGGCTAGCTTTATCCACCATTTATCATGGAGGGGTCTGGTAAAATGCTGCCCCTTCAGAATCGGAGGACTTCCTGCAAACGACCCCCACACTTGAAGAAAACTGCTCCGAAGGGCTCCTCCTCCAGATAGTAAAAAAAAAAAAAAAAAAGCACGACAAACTTACCATTTCACCTCAAAGGTCAAACCACCTTTTATCAGGAGTGAAGTGATGTATTATATTGGCCTAATTTCTCCAATAACTGACAATTAATAATTATTAAAAGGCGCATTTTGCACACATGCTAAAATTAACCGCATAAAATGTTTACTACAGTTGGCACACAAGCATAAACGAGCAAATTGACGACTCTTTTCCGATCAATTTTTATTTCATGCATTTGTTTTCACGTCATCTTTACTTTCCTGAAATATGATTTAATCTCTAAATATTGTCCCTGAATTACGACTGCGTGCGTGCCAAGCAGTGGCGGGCGGCACAGGCAGACGAGGCACCGCGCCAATCCGGAAATGTTGTTTATGTGACATCTAGTAAATGGTACATAAGTTATACAAATGCACAGACAGCCTGATCATGTGAGTTATGAATCCCTCCCAGTGCAAGACAGGCCACACTGAGCACAGAGAAACAAGAGGAGAAAAGCATGAACAGTCAACACAAAATGTTCTCACAATGTTAGGGAAATGTTGCATCAATGCTGTAGCATTGGCACTACATTGCAGGAATACTGCGATCGTGTTTTGTGCCAGTATGGTGGCTGCTATTTCAGCTGATGTCAAAGATCATAAACCGAGCAAAAAATTGTCTCAAAATGACCAGAGGTGTAATATCTGGGTTCAGACGTCGTCTCTGGTATTTCGTTCCAATCATCTACATTTGCTAATTCACTCAATTTTACAGCCAGAAAATAGAACTAATTGGTTAAATCAGCTGCCTCAGTTAACAGCTGGAACAAACAAGTGTGGCAGGACTCTCTTTCTCACCTCTGGACTTCACATCGAGCATGAAAATTTGAACAGTGGAAAAAAAAGTCAGAAAAAGGAAAGAAAAAAAATCAAACTGTGATCCATATGCTAAAATACACAGTAATCAATAACCTCTATGTCCATACTATAGTCTGGTTGATGATCTCCCACCAAAAGATATGTCCACCAGGAGAATTCCCCCCCCCCCGCCCAGATCAATCCATCAAATTAAAATGAGTGTCTCCATTATCTGTAGTGCTGAGAGCGGCAGAAGGGCCACGGATAAATCAGCATTAATTATACGACTTCTCCCGGAACCACCTTTTCTATTAAGAAGAAGGGTCTACTTGATAAATCACATTAATACGCACTTTATCCGGGGTGGGTCTGGGTGGGGGCGGGCTCAGGGTTTATGAAAAATGAGAGGTGATACAACGGTGCTATTAAGTATCGCTGATTTAATTATGCCCCCATTTTCAAATGGAAGCGTCCCGCAATCCAAAAGGCATTAATACAAACAGAAACACCCACGATAATCAAGAAGTGGTTATTTAAGGAATTTGGAGGGGAAAGTGCTTCATCACGGCTGGTAATTAATTGGAATAGGCACGGTTCTGCTCTGTAGAACAGTGGCCTTCCATTCAAAAACAAAATTTCTCTCAGAAAATGAAGAGAGGGGGTTCAGAACATGCCTGTCCCATTGCCGCTTACCGCAAACATGAAAGATTACTGCAAACATGAAGTGACTGAGACGGGTCAGTTTCTTACTTTTTGTACATCACCGATTCCCAATCATTGGCCAGAGGCTGTGTCAGGTTCATATGTATAAAATTGTGTGTGTGTGTTTGTTTGTTTGTTTGTGCCAGGGAGCACGAGAGAGAGAAAGAGCAGGATAGATTGTAACTGATTATGTGTAGCCTTTAAATTTGAGTCGGTGCGGATGTGTGCATTTGTACAAGAGTGTCTTTCCTTCTAGTCAATCAGTGATCCTCGGATTGTTTGCAGGGACTTTCTACAAGCAGGTTATTAGTTACCAATCAATCAATAAATCAATCATCAATCAGTCTACCAAACAGTCCCTGAATCAGACAAGGCAAGCAAACGTGCCCTAATTAGCAGAGGGACCATCACTCCAGCTGTCGAGGAGAAGGGTGGGTGTAATTGAACAGAAGCTCGTAACAGGGCCTGAGGGGGCTATCCGGTGTAAAAGGCTGGTTCATGCATGAGATCGATCACCGGCACTGCCTGAGGGCTCGGCTACGCCTCCCTCTCCAGCTGGAGCTAAAGACTGGGCGTACAGCAGCCAGAGTTACTGTTAATACACTCTCTTTCTTACACACGTGCGCGCGCGCACACACTCACATACATACACAAACACACACGCATACACACACGTGTGTGCTCACACACACACACACATGCAAATACGCATGCACACACACACAAATGAGTGTGATTAGACATACATGTACACACACACACAAATGAGTGTGATCAGACACACATGCACACACAGATTCTCTCTCACACCCACAGACTCACACAAAACAAACAGACACACGCATGCACAAAGGAGTGTACTCAAACAGGCACACACACACACACACACACACACACAAACAGACTCTCTGTCACATGCAGAATCTCAGAAACAAGCACAAACACACACATGCACACTCAGATATGCACACACACCAGTGTGTATGAGTGTGTACATGAGCGTGTGTGTGTGCTTGTGCGCATGTGTGTCAGAGTACATTCGCGGGGAGTGAAAAAACCAGAGAAACATCAGGGCTTTAATTACACCCACCCAGCACAGAGGGTCTATTTACAGATAACACTTCTAACAGTCACGCGTTTCACAGCTGCAGACTCAGGAACGCACAGCGAGCAACAAAACACCCCTGCTCTCCACACATACCCACGATCCTCTTTTCAAACAAATCAGAAGATCCCGGCTTAAATTACTTGAGCTCGCGTACACAAACAACCGATGCTTCAATCAAAAAAAAAAAAAAATCATTGAAGATCCGTTTTTTAGCTCCTTGAAACATGTTAAATAACCTTTAGCTATTCCGTCTGATGGATATTTATATATTTCCCTACCACACGGTTTGACCTCTGCACGGCAGAATTAATCGACTGCCAAAGAGCAGCAAGAACACAATCTGAAACTGTAGCGATTCCTGCTGCCAGGTTGCGGAATGTGAATCAATCTCTTTCTCCCTCAATCCCCCCCCTCCTCTCCGTTGATTTATTTTTGTTTTTTCTGTTGTTTGGATTTCTCTCCCTTTTTATGAGTAACTATGTGGATTTTTGGAGGCTTTCGCGATACGCAACGGTGTTGGTTTTGTCTCCTCCAGTGCTTTAATAAACGGATATCAAATCTCTTTCTCTCTATCTATTTATCTTTCTCCTTCTCTTTCTCTCTCTCCATATGTGCAATAATGGTTCAGCCCTGGGGCATTGCGGGAACATTGACTTCACAGCGCTTATTTGTTTTGGAGGATAAAACATACTTCACTGGTTGCACACGGAGCAAAATTTAGCATCCGCTCTCCATTGGACACCGAGCCATCACAAGACATCAAACGTGAAGCAGGACCGCTGCCATGCTTTCCCCGAAAACCCATTTCCTGGCAAATTAATGAGAGGCAGTGCATGTTTAATGCAACCCTCCCATTGTAGGAGACTGTTTAGTGAGATGTGTGTCACAATATGCGATACAGCGTCCCGGGATAGGGCGAACATCCCGTGTCAAGGTCGTCACCTCCTAGGTGTAATGATAGTCACCGCTATTTCCTGGGAAAGGACTTCCCTGGGTACCTGCCACTCAGAGCTGCGTTAGATAAATCTGAGTAAGCCGTTCTGCAGATAAAACATTAGCGATAATGATCCATAACCAGGAGCGTCGCTGCGCATGGCCGGGTAAAAGATAGCACGAGGATTTACCTGATCACTGCAACTGACATATCCCCGAGCAGACAAAATGTTCAAAATGCTCAGAGTGAATTCAGCTCAGTAGATTATACGAGCCCGTAATGGATCAAATGTACACTGCCTGAGTAAAACGTAACTCTCACAGAGTCAGATAAACAGCTGTGTGCATTATCGCTGAACTTAACAAAAAATGTTGGTCTAGAACAATGGAATCGAAAAAGAATTAAGGAAAGTGCACTGGAAAAAGACAGGATCACAGAAGAGAGGAGAAGGGATGGAGATAGATACAGAGACAGAGAAAGGGGGAGAGAGAGAGAGAGAGAGAGAGCGCGTTTCCACGGCGTTCCCCCTCAGTTGCGGACACAGACGTGTCTGAGCACCGTCCTCTCCCTCCATCCCATTAGCAGGAGAGAATCAGTCACACGCTGAGCTCACCCCACACCCCCTATTAATGCAATAAGTCCAGGGGAACCGCGTTTCAACGACCGAATAAAATTAAACCGCCGCCCATTATCCTCGGCCTGAGACGGACCAGGGGTGGAAATTAAATCACAGGCGGGGGGGGAGAACAATTGTCTTAAGTGCACCAGTGGAACGGAGGGGGGGGTTGTGGAGAATCACCACGGCGACAGGGCTTCAATGGGACAGTGATGATGACACAGCGAGCATAACAGCCTCAGGTTGCCGCAGGTAACGTAATGGTTAAAGCTATTTTGCCCAATCGGGGAGGGAGGGCAGGAGGCTGTGGAGAGGGAAGGGGGAGTGATTAAATGGATGCACCCAGGCGGGGAGGGTGTGTTACCCGTCCATACACGTGTACGTCCCAAGGATCATTCCGGAATCGGGAGTTTCAAACGGCGTCCTGGGTCAGGGTTAGCCATGGCTGCCTCCGCACAGGCTTCAGCTGTCTGCTCTGATTAGAGCCGACTGGGACAGAAGCCTGTTCTCTGGGAGGTCTTATACAGCCTCTGGCTACCTCCCTTACTCACTCCCTTCATCTCTCTCCCTCTCTCTCTCTCTCTCTCTCTCTCTCTCTCTCTGTCTGTCTGTCTCTGCTTTTTCCTCTTCCTTTCTTCTTCCCTTTCACTCAGATTCGGGAGAGATGAGAGCAGTGAAAATGTCAGAGGGCATAGAGGATTTTGATGGCTGACCCATACGGCGTGTAAACCAGACCTGCGAGAAAAAAGGGCGAGAGAGAGAGAGAGAGAGAGAGAGAGAGAGAGAGAACCTGAGGGGACAGAAAGACATGTCGGTCGGCGGGGTGGGGGTCAGTTCAGGGGGTTGACAGGAGAACCCTTCACTGCTTCCCGTCTCCCTCAGGGCCCGACGGGTGGAGCTTTGTGAAGGAAGATTGGAGGAGCATTGGGGGGAGGAGGGGTTCTGGGAACATCCAACCAATGGGAAAGCTGAAGTATAACAATAAAACGGCACTTTCAAAAACCCACCAATGAAAAAAGGAGTAAGAACATGAATATGCACAAAAACACCAATGAGAGAAGAAAGTATGTGTGGGGGGGGGGGGTGTGTAGAACCCCTGATGCTCTGGACCCTGTATCATCAGAAGCCATTCTAGGGGGACACCCCAAAACCTCAACAAAAGTTCCTCCATTTCCGCTAATAATATTGATGGTCATTGACTGCGATGAGCCTCTGTTAGGGCAGTTAATCCTTGACAGGAACACAGAATAAAATTTCAGTGTGTGTGTGTGGGTGGGGTGGGGAGGTGGGGGTGATATGCAGATACATTAAAGTCACTTGGGCAGTGCCGCGGCACCAGGCTGTGGAACAGAGCTCATCACACAGGCACCACACAGTCCTGCGGCTTCAGACAGAGCAGGAGTCTGCAGCTCTGCTGGAGTTCTGCACACATGTAGGACAGACGTGAGATTTTCCCACTGCGCGGGGCTACATTCGGAGAAGGTCAGAGTCAAATCGGAGAATGAAACACCTGACACCGTCTCATTCTCAAACAAACAAATAAATGACTCTCACCTTTAGAGCAAGAGTCTTGACATATTCCACCCCTTCCAGAACCAAAATCATGACTGAAGTGGGTATCTTGACAAATATGACTCTCCTCTCAAGTCTCACCTTGTAGCGGAAGATGGCGGTGCAGACAGTGGTGACAACCAGCCCAAAACGTCCCAACAGTTGTTATTACATTGACAAAACATTCCAAAAACGTTTTGAGAATGTTTTCCGTCAGCGAGGAGAGCAGCAGCTACAGCTAAGCTCCTTGTTAGCCTTGTTAGCACGCAGGCAAGAAATGGCAGAGAGAAAGCTAATCGCATTTCAGGTCATGTGAGGTAAATTATATAGACCTACAGTAAGAAACATTATCTTTAGGGCCTGAAGGTCTACATCCCAGCTGCACACATGTCAGTGTTGTAGCCAGTCTGCAGGCTGCATGACCACCTCCAAACAGAGCTCTTACCAGGACTGAGACACACATAACACCTGAGCGGCACCTCCTCTGATAATCCCTCAGCTAATTCAACAGTTTTTCAAACTGAATAAAATCTTAAACAGCATAGATTTTCTCTCATTCACGCTGTAAAGAGAACTGATGGGAGGACGCCTAGTGTATAACCTTACCCTGAGAGAATGTGTATGAACCAACCCAAAAGCATACACATACACACACACACACAGATATATATATACACATACATACATACATACAAGAGCACACAGACATGCACACATGCATACATACACGTATACACACACATACATACATACGTATTGTGCATGCATACACACATGCACACGTACATGCAAGCGCACACATGCACACACACACACACACACACACACACACACACACACACACACACACAATATATGCTACAGACCTCTAACCTGCAGAGAAACACAGAAGCACCTAAATCTATGGTTTATTACATTAACGGCCAAAAGCGCCCACATTTTCCAAATGTTAAAAAAGACTGGCATCCTTCCAGCATCCTCCCGTCAGCACGATCTCCTGCACAGACATGTCACTGCATTTAAAAATGGAGTGATTCAGATAAAACATCATACCTTTTTGTTTTCACACACCCGTAAGCATCTTCTACAATTTATGAGCCCATAAATCTCCGTTATTACACATCACATAAGTACATGTTCACACCCCGCCCCACGAGCACGTTTTTGGGCCGCACGTCTGACGCCTGTCATGTTTCCCCTCCGCTGCACACGCTAAGGACACGGGAGGAGTGACACGCCATCCCGTGACGAAGGATTCCAGGCACTAGCGGGACACCTTGATTGTACCTTGTCAGTTTGGTTAAAGGCCGCTGTCAATCAAAATGGCAACACGACTGAGTGGGAGGGGGAGGGAGAGAGAAGATGTTGTCGAGTCGCCGTGGCAACGCAACACTTCAGCTGACCTAATATCTTCCTGTTATTGGATGCACGACAGACACCTGTCACAGGCACGCCCGTGTCCGTCACAGAGACACGCACGTCCACCCTTCAACCTCTGACCCCCCTACTCCCTCCAGAGAAGGATAGTCCACATCAGCAGCTGCTCCATTTGAAGCTGTTCGGCACCATGCCGTGATTGCGTCCGCGTTTCATCACCTCCTGATGATGTCACAGCGAGCGCTGGTGCCTGCCCTGGCCGTGGATCCAGTTTCCCTCCCACACACAGATGTGCTTAACATTTTACCAGGATCAGAACCAAGAACAGGGCCAATGATTGGTCACGGTATTTGTTTTGCTCCAATCGTTCGGTGTGTTAGCAGTTTGGCATGAACTGAAGTTCTTAGTAAATCAGATTGTAGATGAAAGAAGAGACTGTTGCACATGTTTTTGCTGAGCTCACTCTAGCACTGACACACTGTTGAGTAAATGCATTGCAGTCAGTTTATTATGTATTGTCCGTTTATTCAAGACATTTACTCTCATTCAGTTCACAAATTTAAAAATGTTGTTTATTCATGAATATAAAGTGTAACCTTTTCCCAATGACTACAGACTTTAAATCAAACTGACCCCCCAAACTGGCGTTCTACCAACCCTTTCAAAAGTCATCATGTTGGCATGTCAGGCACCAAACCTGGTGCTTATTATAACGGGGAGGGGGAACTAATACGCAGCCTAACATGTTGAGATTACATCACAAGCAGGGGCACTGCGGATTGGCTGCCTCCGAGAAGCAGGAAGTGACACTGGAGCAAAAGCCAGGCACAAAGAAAAACAGCCCTCTCGTCTTTAACGACCCAGACAAGGTCAAGATGTCTGCCCGACGCTAGACTGTGCAAATATGCCAAAGGTGATTACACCTCTCCCCCCCCATCTTGACCCCCCAAAACAATGACTCCTTTTTCCCAGCAGTGCACCGAACCCTCTATCAAATTCTCTGATCAGCAAAATTCCTTCTTTTTGTTCACAGCCCCCTCCCCACATCATTAGTCATGACTGTCATTACCGCTTAGGCGCAAGGTCAACCCAGCTGGACTGAGAATGGTGGCGGGGGGGGCATCAAGCTGATTAAAATGAGGGCGAGAGGAAAGCAGCGGGTTGTCGTGACGAAAGCTTTAACTGCGCGAAAGCCCCGCTAATCCACCCCCCTTTCGATTCCTCAGACCTCTCCTTTAAAACGCCTCAGCTACGCATCCCTTTCGCTCGTTTCGGCGCGTCCCTTCTCCAATGCCAAAGGAACATCCATTTCAAATATTAAATGCAAAACGTTAAAATCTGTGCTCAAGCGATGAGCACTTAGTGAGTGTGCTAGCCAGCGTAGCCTGAAAGTTTACGTAGTCGCAGTGTTTATCATACGTTTTTTATAAAATGGCAAGCTGCAAGCTAACAGCGAGAAGCCGAAAGCAGACCGAATTTAGGATTTTCTTCCCCCATTTTGGAGCAGAGAGACTGACGCTGAGCCGACCAATCACAGAGAAGGACCTGCACAGACGCAGTTCCTCGCACATAGCGTGCCAGAGCACACCAGAGAAATCCTTGGCGAGGGTCACGTGACCACGCTGAGGGCGATAGCCCAAGACACAGAGCACTAATTTATCTACAACCCCCTCCTCCCTCTTTGGTCTGCGGGTACAGTGGAGAACGTGGGAACCCAGTACGATATCATGGAGGGAAAGATTTCAGATTCAACAGAACACAGCGAAACACCACAGGTAAAAAAATTATATACATATATAAATTGTTAAATTATTGTTTTCTAATATTGTCCAAATAAATTTTCTACCATATATAATTTATTCATCATTTTTTGAGAATTTAAATGCCAGGCAAATGTTATGTTACGACTTTTCGTGTAAAGAGACTTAGACGTTAACATTTTTCTTGAAACACGAAACAAATGCAATCAAAAATTGTGTACCACCTCCACTCGCTATGGGCTACAAATATGTGGAGGATGAACGACACAACAAGTAAATTTGCAACCCGCATGAACACACAAACACACACACAAACACACACGCTCACATGTGCATACACACAAAACAAAAGTATGGTTTTTTTTTTTTTTAAATGGAGAGAAACCAGTTTCAGGTACCAGGTGGGAAGGAAAATGGCCGTTTTTTTTTTTGCCCGAAAAAAGTATGGAGTGCGCATATTAATTTGCATCATTTTTTTTTTTACTTTTCATGTATACACATACACGCATTCAATATACATTTTTAACAAACCTATACAATACACTTTCCTATTTAAATAAAAAGTGGATTTAAACCAGTAATGTCACAGGATTGAAAAACATTTGTTTTACCCCCTTTGGATTCAGGTCTTGGTTTACATGACCTTTTAATCTCCAGAGCCCCATGGCTTCAGAGTCCTGCTTAGTCTCTCTCTCTCTCTCTCTCTCTCTCTCTCTCTCTCTCTCTCTCTCTCTCTCTCTCTCTCTCTCTCTAGCACCATTACCTGACCCACCCGCACAGCCTGGCTCGGAGACGGTAAATCTTCCCCACGCAGGATCCTGAAAGACCAGGGGCCGCAGGACCATTACAGCACCATAAAAACCATGCAAAATGTGCAATTAAAAGACACAGAAAACTGTGCGACAAAAAATGCGCACTTAGGTGTAGAAGTGTGTTCATACACTGCATGTGTTTGTTAATCCCATCCATGATACAACTGCAAAGCACTCATTAGTGTTAAAAAAGGTGACTTCTATGAAATCATTAGCCTGCTTTTCTGCACTCTCTCTCCCTGCCTTGCTCTCTCAAATTATTCAATTTCTGCACAGCACAGCTAGAAAAATAATAAAACTCACAGCAGGAGAAAATATAATCATTTCCACACCTTCACAGCGCACATTTAGCAATAAATACGCAGACGTGTTATTGTATTAACATGCAGTATGTCAGTGCTGGAAAGAGGGTCTTCATAAAATTATGAAGCGGTGAGACACGCCATAAAGAGCGATGGAGGAAACGCACTGTAGCGTTAGCGTGTACGTGAGAGCAGCAGGCGGAAGCGAAGCCTTCGCTCACCTCTAGCTACATTACAGGTGACAGCTTTAATGGGCCTCCTATTGAATTTACGTGTGGCACAGGGGTTAAGGAACCAGGCGTGTAATGAGGGGGTAGGAGTGCGGTACGGGGTTCACAGTTTCATGTCCCAGCTGGGACGGGATACAGCCGTTGGACAATTTAAGCAAGGTGGTTAACCCAAAACTTCCGAAGCCAAATATGCAGCTGCAAAAACGGATCATTCCAGAAGTTTGCTATTTGTCACCCCCCAAAACAGAGAGGGGGACTCACAAGCCGATAATGTTTCTCCGCAGTTTCTTCGAGCGCCAAACCAAACATGCGTTTAGTGGCTGTCAATAGAGCTGAAACAGTGAGCTGGGGGGGTGGGGAGTGGGGGGGGAGGTCAAAGGCCACAAGGTCAAATGTCACAAATCCCTCAACTGGAGAGTTTTAATTAAGGACAGGAAGTTTCTCTCGGATCAGAAGGAATCTGTTACAGTCTGCACTCGCTGTCTCTCACATTACACATTCAGAGTTCATTGCACAAACTATGCTCAAGAGTAAAATAACATGTACTGACAGCACATAATTTAGTAAATAGGGTAGTCTTAAAAAAAATTCTCAACACTTCATCACTGGTATTAAGAGACATACTGTGTCAGTTGTTAATCTGAGAATATACGCAAAATCAAACATTAACGTGGTAATTACAGTAATAGATGACAATGCATCTGTAGAGAAACCTAATTACAGGGGCCATAATTAACGGTTATTGCTCTGTGATATCTTAAATATAATAACCCCTACTGGGGGAGAAAAAAAAACTAGACTGTGAAAGGACAGGAAAAATTCTCTTCCAGGGCTCTGTAAAGAGTTTAAAGACAGATAAAAGGACGACCAGCTGCCGATAGCCAACCTGGCTAACCGCACCAGACTTCCAGGGAGAGAAATGAGGACTGTAATTGTGCTTAATTGTGAGTCAGGCGCAAGGTCTTGCTCTGTGGAGATACAGGGGCAGGAATAGGTTACGTCCATTTCATTTGCTCACTGAGATTAATGCACTTGTATTTACATGAGAGACTTCCCGCTTCACACCCAGTGGGGAGGATTTCGAATGAATGAAAAATAACTTTGACCTCTGACCCCTCCCCTCCCTGTAGCCTACCGGTTTCCATTTGGGACTGAGACCTCCGGTTTTAGGTATTGGAAAATGTGAAGCTTCCCTCCTATGGTTTCTGAAAAAAAGGCCGCGGAGTCGGACCGACCCGAAAAGTGCTGCCATAAATCGCCCTTTATGCTTTTTTTTTCCAGAGCGCATCAGAGCTAATGTTTCCATCGGAAGTCTTTATGATCGCGCAGCTGTAACTCACCGGGGAAGAAAAATCCTTTTCCGATGCAGAGGGGATTGGAGGAGAGGAAGCGCGTGTCGGCGAAAGACTGCAGCGGATTTTTATGTGGTCCTCCAACACAGATTTCTCACCAGAGCTCCTGTACGGCTTGAAGCCGCACAGGCAGGATCGTAAAAACAACCTCTCCTGCTCCCGAAAATATCCCAATCAAAAAAAAAAAAAAAAAATCAATTTCTTTAAACCTGCCGCTCGTAAAACGCGTTCTGTTGACTACGTTTAATATCAAAAGCAGTGGCTGCAAAGTGTGCAAAAAAGTGTTTACATTTGCATTTATCCTTTGAGATTATATAGCGGAACCTCGGTGTTACGGAAAATCATTTTATTTTCATCTTGTCTGATCTTAATTTTATTACCACAACATAACCCCAAGTGCTTGGCACAGACCGGCTCCCTTCATTATAGCATCGAGGAGGAGAACGAGGGGGAGATGACATTTATATCGCAAAGCGCATAAATTACCGGAGACCATTTTGGATATGAATAAACATACTTTCCTCTGAGAAAAAAAAAATATTGCTACCGCTTTACTTGTATATATTACATAATTATTTTAAGGCCACTGGGCTACACTGCTTCGGAGACTGACTGAAGTCCTGTTGTCATCACAGGAGAGCACATAATACTGCAGTTTGCAGCAGGGGGTAAGACGTTACTTTAAATGTGGCATAGGGAAGATGAATAGAAAACAGCCCGCTGGGAGTCTGTGTGTGTCTGACAGTGTGATTCTGTGTGAACTTGCATGTGAAAGAGTCTGACTGCGTGACTGAGTGAGTGTGGGTGCGTGAATATATAAGTCTCTGAGAGTGTGTTCATGTCTGTGAATGTGTGTGTCCGTGGGAGAGTATGTACATGTCGGCAAATGTGTGTGTCCGTGGGAGAGTATGTACATGTCTGTGAATGTGTGTGTCTGTGGGAGAGTATTTACATGTCTGTGAATGTGTGTGTCTGTGGGAGAGTATGTTTATGTCTGTGAATGTGAGTGTCCATGGGAGAGTATGTACATGCCTGTTAATGTGTGGAGCCATCAGAGTGTAGTATGTGTCAGTGAATTTGTGTGTCCATGGAAGTGTGCGTACATGTCTATGAATGTGGGTCTGTGGGAGAGTGTTTAGATGTCTGTGAATATATGTATTCGTGGGGGTGTGTGTACATGTCTGTGAATGCATGTCTATGAGGGAGTGTGTCTTCATGTCTGGGAATGCTTGCGTCTGTGGGAGTGAATGCACATGTCAATGAATGTGTGTGTTTGCAGGTGTGAATGTATGTGTCTGTGAATGTGGGTGTCCCTGGGAGTGAATGGTTGTCTGTGAATGCAAGTGTCCCTGGGTGTGTGTGCACATGTCTGTGAATGTATGTGTCTGCGAGAATGTGGTCATGTCTGTGAATGCATATGTCTGAGTCAGTGTGGTTGCATGTCTGTGAATGTGGGCGTCCACGAGAGTGTGGGTATATGTCTGTGAATGTGCGTTTCCACAGAAGTGTGTGTACATGTCAGTGAAGGTGCTTGTCCACGGGAGTTTATGAAGATGTCTGTAGTCTGTAAATGCATGTGTCTGAATAAGTGTGTGTACACATGTCTATGAATTTATGAAAAAAAATACACACGTGTGAAGAGCCAGTCGGTCCTCAAACTGACAGAATTGCTTCCTGGGACTAAATAACTGGAGCGAAAAAAAAAAATGAAAAGGAGGGAAAATCGCGCTTGCAGATTTTAATTTTGCTACATTTTATTTTTCATTACAAATTTTCAAATTAAAACTTAAGGCCAGCTTCCAAATTCTCGCGACGTGACAAAACTGCTCTAGAATGTTGCAGGGAAAAGTTGCAGCGGTAAATTTGATCGTCTGATCTTGACTCAAGCCGGCTGTTGTCGTTGTCTGCGACTCAGCTTGTCAAGTCGCCAGTAGTTGGTTTTAGAACATAAGGCACTTCAGCTGTTTCAACAGCCAGGCAGCTCATAGCAAAGTCACCAGCTTACGCCACCTAGTGCTAGATTCATGCTTCCGTGGATGGCGCGGTGCGGACGGCTCGTACAGTCCCTACAACCACCGGGTCACTTCATAATGCTTGCAGCTAGCTTTTCTTTGAAGCCTCCCATTTTTAAAGCACCTTGAGATTTGAATCGTTGGATGCGTCCTTCTGGGTTCTGCAGCAAGCCGATCATTGTAATGCAGTCTGGGTGACCCTGTCTGCATTGATACAAAATTTTCAAGGTGCGCGGAGCCTCCACGAACCTTTCGCACGCTGTCACCCGGCCGCAATTGCACAATATTGCCGTGCGGACTGTGCCAACTACAAGAAGCATGAATCATCTATAACTGTCAGCTAAACAAAACAGACCGTGGAAAGATAGGATTAGCCAATTAATTTGTTTGAGAAACAGCATCTCTGTACATAAGTCTTAAAAAATACGCAGTCACTATCCTCATTCATATTTTAAAACGCAACAGATTATCCCAACGAACTAGAAAGCCCGCAATTTGAGACCCGGAAAGTCGTTAAAATCGTTGCTATGGAAGCGATAAACTTTCTCTTCTAGCTGCATGTGTGTAAACCATTGGGTGTATATACACTCATTGGTGTAAACTGGCAGGTTTCAGAATGTTGCAGATCGGCACATTGCAAGTGCAGCCATTTTAGCCCCACCCAGGACCATTATACCCCATATCATGGTCTGGGCAGGGCTATGCAAGTTTCAGCTTGTCTGGTGTGAACTGGCCATCAGACAATTCCAATAAACCATTTATTAACAAGAGCACTCACAGAGCGCAGCACCTCCACCACGCCAAGGCAACTCTGCGCATTAGTTATTTTCATTGGCTGATGTAGGGTATTGTTGCATTCCATCTCCAGGTGGCAGCAAAACCTAAAAGCACGCCGACTGGAAATCCAGCCAAATAATTTAAAAATTTTGACGGGTTCAACAATGACTTCCTGTTTACATTGTACAAGCCAATAGCGGCCGGGGCATTGCGGGTAGCCAAATACGGTCTCTATGCTCGGCACACCTAGGCTGGCACTGGGTAAAATGGTGGAGTCTGCAAGTCCTGCTGCATAGCTAGGCTAACGTTAAATACTGTTGTAAAATGAATTGATTAGTCAAAATTAGTCGTTACCCTGTGTGATTCATCACTTGACATTGTGCAGGCTGATCGCTTGACACATTCGGCAACGAACCTGGCAACCCGACTGCTGGAATTATTTTCTGTTGTTGCGACTATGATCTT
This sequence comes from Gymnothorax javanicus, assembly GCA_029692085.1. NCBI lineage: Eukaryota > Metazoa > Chordata > Actinopteri > Anguilliformes > Muraenidae > Gymnothorax > Gymnothorax javanicus. The sequence continues at coordinate 18,932,449 of CM056194.1, forward strand.
GAGACACTAGATGTCGGTATTCTGCTCATATTCCATAATCAACCTTTAATACCATAACTTTGACAGATTTAGCAAGCAGTCAACACTGAGATTGCTCACAAGCGGTCTATGCATATTGCACAGGCTAGCCACCGCACGCAGGCCATTATATTTGCCAGCACAGCTGCCCACCCACAAGGCCACAACGTTCATTTCTTGTGGTTTTTGTTGCGTGGCGTTTAAATCAAAGCTATATTATGGAAAAATTCCTGAACACTGAAGGAGCAACGAAAGATACTGTGTGACTTCAGTCAAAAAATTCTCAAAAAGAAAATAAAGGTATTTCTACTTTCTTACTTTAAATGCTCCCTCTAGACTCTTCACCAAGTTGGCTGAACTCATGACTTTGCTCCGTTGAAGTAGTACAGTCGCAAACGCAAAGAGTTTTAAAAGGAATTAAATTACTATAATTAAAACAATTGAATATACACTTAACAAAAATATAAACGCCCCATTTGAAATTTTTAAACTTTAATTAGCATTAAGGGTTTTACAATATATTAAGTCGTACACAACTCATTTTATTGTTCAATATGCACCAGATTACTGTTCTTTAAAGCAAGATAGTGGCGTATGGCAATCAGGGATACTCGTAGACACGGTTGGGATCATGATGAAGACAACGGGCGTGTAGGTTCGCTTCTCTCAGGTGGTTCGGGACAGTTTGAGGTGTGATACGTCTGTTGTGCAGACCAACAGTTTCATCTGCTGTGCATGTTGCTGGTCTGAGGCGATCACGCAAGTGGAGAAGCCGGATGTGACGATCTTGTGCTCGTGTGGTCACACGTGGACGATGAGGGTGAGGTCGATTTGCTGCACTGCCGGTCTGTCTAAAACAAACTCTTAAACGCCCAATTGTCTGATATTGAACATTCAGCTGTGCAGCAACCGCTCTGGTGGACATTCCTGCATCCAGCATTCCTATGGCGCGTTCCTGCATGATTTGCGACATTTGTGGCATGGTGACTTTTGATGAAATTTGACATTTTGGGGTGGCCTTTTATTGTCCCCAGTTTTAGGGAGTGTCCGAGTTCGGTTCATGCTGTTTGAGCAGCGTCTGCACATGCCACACCTGTGTTGAGGGTGGAATCAATGCATCGCTGAGCAAGTGCTCACTGGCAGAGATGAACACAAATGTTGTATACAAATCAAGACAAATAACCATTTTGCACAATTAAGACATTATCAGCTCATTTAGCATAACACATTTCATGTTACATAAATAATTTACATGGGGCGTTTATATTTTTGTTAAGTGTATGTAATCAATATATTCAGTTGTGCTCATTGTGATGACCTCTTTGTAAAATTCATAGTAATGAGGTGTGTTACTGTTCCTGTCTGTGTTTGCTCTCTTGGATGTGTGACATGCATGCTGAGTGTTGCTGTGACTAATACAGTGAGTGGGACCTTGTTCAAATGGACTCTTTGGGTAATTTAGGACTGTTGAAACCTGATTATAAGAGGGTAGTAAAACAATAGAATACAAAAAACATAGGCAAAATGACCTTGTTATAACAAGTTAAGTGTTCCTTATAACGAGTTTATGCAACCACCACAGCAGCTTTGAAACAAAAAGGCGGCACTAATGCTAGAGTACAGTGACGCGGCACGAGTACAGTGACAGTGAGTGAGATTAGCGGTCACAACTTGAGATACTCCAAAAAGAAAGTGAAACTTAAAAAAATCATTTGAAAATAGCTACTGCGAGGCCTTAAAGCAATTCTTACCTTTCTGGCATGTCGCACAGCAGTTACTAAAATTTGAACATGAACAACTCCACCTCCCTCCAAAGTCCCACCCTCTTCCCCTGCCTGACCTCTGATGCTTCCCTCCTCCCCTGACGCGTGCGCTGAGGAAGTGAGCAGCGCCAGTGAAACGGGTCAATGGAGTCAGATTCAGAGGCACCGGTAAGTGAAAACTAACCAAGAGTAATTACATAATATTCAATTCTGTATGTGGTATAAAATAAAATGCCCTCATAACGTTTAGTTACCATTGTAGTCTGACGAACTAGCATTAACGTTATTATCGTAATTATAGCATTTATAGCATAGCGACGGATGACAGACAGGAAGTTCGGCAAATCATTTTATTCAGACCGAATAAAATTATTGGTCAGACTTTTATCAGAAATATATGAGAATTGAATATTGATGAGTTTCAACACCTGGTGGATTTCTTTTACATTTTAGTGTGCCATATGCTTATTGGGAGCATTTTAAGACTATAAAAGAAAAGTGTAAAAATGCCAGAAAGGTAAAAATTGCTTTAAATATCCACCGTAAATTTTTTTACAGTCGCTATTTTTACTGCAGGTTTTAATAAAAGTGCTCCCACAGAATCTGTATGCATGTCTGTGAATTTG